>PVKE010003076.1:0-13839 GCA_004027555.1 Craseonycteris thonglongyai | reverse complement strand
ATAAAAAAATAAACAGAGACCTAAACAGACACTTCTTCCAAGAAGACATAAAATGGCCACCTTTCAAACTGTCTAAAGCAGGTACAAAAGTATAAGTTGCAAAACCAAGAAGCAACATCACGAAGGAGATATAAAAAGGAGTTATTCTTAATAGCAGCATCAAAAGTGAGCTCTTCGGAAATGAAACCAATAAAATGAACCTAATCTATCAAAAACAAACAAACAAACAGTGAACCCTTCTGAACTGGCTTCTGCACCACAGAAGTCACCAAAATGCCCAAGGCAATTACATCAGAATAAAATAAAGGGTGAAATTCCACCATTCTGTCTCAGTCCCACCCACATCAAATCAAGGCCCATTAAGTAAATTAATTTGAACTGAATGACACCTTTGAGCCTTGTAGGCCACGGGTCCCATGAAGTCCTGGAGTTCCTGAACACTTGCAAAGTACACAGCAACACGTCCTTTCTGCAATGTTTCCCTGGAAAAGAGCAGACCCAAGTGAGCGACAGTTGTCACAAACTTCATTGCATAAGAACTGTACTCACACAAATTATAATCTACCACCTACAAGCCCACACTCTACCTATGGGAGAAGGGCTGCAAGGAATCAGATGAGCTCTTTGGCTTAACACTCAACAGAGTGCTGGGTGAATAACTGCATTGGCAACATAGTAATGACCGCTATTTATAGCAAGCGTGTTCATCCACAGCCTGTGGGCTGCATGTAGCCCAAGCCGACTTTGAACGTGGCTCCACAGAATTCGTAAACTTTCTCAACACATTATGAAGGGGGTTTTTTTTGCAATTTTTTCTTACTCATCAGCTATTGTTAGTGTTAGTGTATTTTATGTGTGGCCCTAGACAACTCTTCTTCCAATGTGGCCCAGGGAAGCCAAAAGATTGGACACCCCTGATGTATAGGAAGGACACCAGCCACCTACCCTGTTCCCCCGAAAATAAGACAGTGTCTTATATTACTTTTTGCTCCCAAAGATGCACTAGGTCTTATTTGGGGGGGGGATGCCTTATACATATTTCAGAGAGAGGCAAAACTGTAAGTAGGTCTTATTTTCGGGGGATGTCTTACTTTCGGGGAAACGCGGTAGATGGCCACAGGGCAAGTTCATACAAGACTGGTTGGTTCCAAGTTGACAGTCTCTTGTTTCCTGGGATGTCTGCAGCATAAACTGCTGAGGACTTTTTATTTAATTAGGGATCAGTCAGAAGGTTTTTAGCTCCCTATGCACTCATTTGGTGAGATAACAAAGGATGAAAGGGCATGCAAAAATAAAATAGATGCTTTGGTCTTTCACATTTTTTCATATGCTGAAGATTATGTTGAATTTAGGGCAAACAAGGCAGTCACTGGAAATACTCATCAACATTCCAATTTTGTTTCCCTAGCATTTTAAATAAATGGACTTTTGTTGTTGTTGTTGTTGTTGTTCAAAAACTCACTAGATACTGTGATAGCATTTTGCCCAAGTCTCTCTTTCCAATGTTCAAGTGAGTCCTATAATCAAATCCTTTTCCAAATTCGAAGCTGGAGAACTCATCATGAGCAGTTGTGTTTAAAGACACCACCAACAGAGCATCAAGTCCTATACAGTAAAAACAAGATACAAAACCAATGGAATTGAGGGTGCCAGGATAGCTCAATAGGTTGAGCACTTGCCTAGTAACCATAAGGTCCAGAGATTGAATCCCATCAAACCCATATGCTGAACTATGACACAGCTCCAATGTGGGAGGCCCCTAGTTTAATTCCTGCTCCATGCAGCCCCACATCCACCTGTGTGGAATGAAACTTTGTTGAAACTAATGATGTACAACTGTGGAGACTGCTCCAGGCCCTTCCTCTCCTCTCTCTCTCTCTCTCTCTCTCTCTCTCTCTCTCTCTCTCTCAAACAATAAAATAAATCTTAAAAAGGGGGTGGCTTGTACATAAAAAAAAGAAAATCCACTCAGTGAAAATTATTCAAGAATCAGAATTGGAGAAACAAACATTAGAGGAAGCAGTACTCTTGACATATGAAGAACCCAACAGCAGGTTTGCCTGTGTTTTTAATAAAGACACTAGGCAGTGATCCCTGACTTTTAGCATGAACTCACCCAAGAAGCAGTATTCAAGAGAAACTATTTACAATCTTACAAAAACAAAACAAACAAACAAAAAAAACCAAAAAAAAAACACTAACAAAACACTGTTTAATATTGCACCACTAATTTTAATGCAATTCTTAGGCATTTAAAAGCAATGCTTAAGAAAGGGCATTGCTCTTGTTCATCTTCAGAGATTTTTCTGAATTTTACTGAGTGCAAACTAATGATAGTTCTGAAGTCATCTCCACTGCCAACCACCCCTGAGAGCTCAGGTCCTAAGCACCTAAGGAAAGCCCACGGTGATTTCAGTCTCAGGTGAACTTCTGGCCACACCCAGCAGTTCATTTACTCATTTACTCACTCATTCACTCACTCGCTTACTACTTCATTCACCAGTTCATTTCCTCTATCAAAACTTTCATTAAACAAACACTTACTTATCAGGAGCCTATTCTGTACTAATCATTGGATCAGGGATGCAGATGGCTAGGACAGGCATGCCTCCTCCCTTCAGAGAGGGACAGTCTATAGGGAAAGGTGGATGAGAATCAGAGAATTACTCTGATGTGTGGTAAGTGCTCTGAGAGGAAACATCAGGGTGCTAGGAAAGCCTAAAGGAGAAGCTCATCGCTCCATTTTGGAAGGTCATGGAAGGTTTCTGCAATAAAAACCTGATTATGTAAGCTGATCCTAAAGGCTGCCTGGAAGTTGGTCAAGAAAAAAGAATCCAAGGGGAAGCTGGGATGGTTCAGAGGGTTAAGCACTCGCTTTGCAGCCCCAGGGACTGGGGATAGAATCCCGGCCTTGGCCCATGTAGACCCACATGCTGAACTGGGGTGTGCTTCTCATCCGGGAGGCCCCAAGTTCAGTTCTCGCCCCCTGGTTCAGCCCCTGGCTCAAGGGGGGCATGACTCCCATGCGGGAGGCCCCCAGCCCAGTTCCTGCCCTGTATGGCCCCGCCCACCTGTGTGGAACAGAACCATGTTGAAAACTGATGATGCACAGCTATGGAGACTGCTCTGGGCCCTCCCCCTTCTCTCTGTCTCTCTCTGTCTCTGTCAAAAACAATAAAATAAATCTTTAACAATAAAAATAAAAATTAAAAAGGAACCAGAGACGGAAGACGGAGAGAGTGGGAAGGAATTGAGAGTGGGAAGAGTTCTAGGTGAAAGGAAAGCAAGGACTAAGAGGATGAGGCTGTGAAGAAAGGAAAAGCTTCCGTGTGCTGGGAACGCTGAGTGTGAGGCTGGAGTAGGGAGCAGGGCCAGGTCTTGCCAAGCCTAGTTGGCCATAGAGTGGAAAGTGCTGAAGGGATCTGAGAAGGGCAGGTGACACAACCCAGCAAGAAAGCAGGACATTTTGTGGCCTCAAGGGAGGTTGTCTGTGGCAGCTGAACCCTAAACCCAAGAAGTCTGAAATAATGCACCCCACCTGACAATCAGTGGAGCGTCCTGTCACTGCATTTCACTCTCAACTTCTACGTTGAGCTTCCAGCTCAGCCTGAAACTATGACATGGACAGGGAACGTAGAGTGAAAAGCGCTTTTCAATATCCACATTGCTATTTTTCACATGGAAAATCAGAAACAATAGGAAGTGCCTCAGGTTCTCGAGAAGCAGAATCTGAGAGAGGAACTTGTGTGTATGCGGTTTACTGAGGGAGAGAGAGAGAAGGAGAAGAGGGAAGGGGAAATTGTAAGCAAGGCCGACTCAGTATTAAGTCTTCACCTGGCCTGATTCACAAGGGACTCTGGAGTGTAAATTGGACCAGAGCTAACCCACTCGAGGCCAGGGTGCTGGGCTTTCTCTGTCATTGCCTCCCAAATGCCCCCAGTGGGGATGTGCTGCAACCCCACCCCCAAGGGCACACATCTGTAGAAGGTCACAGGCGTAAGTACGCGGCCATAGCATTTGCAGCATTTGGGGGATAAGTTAAGGGGGCTTGGACAGGGCACCAACAACCTGCCACAGTGACTAGACAGACCCCGAGATCTAGAGCACCTTAGGGAAGCGATTGGGTCAGCACATTCCGTGCTTCATCATTTCAGTTTTCAATGCCGTTCGTACCTGCTTCTCTGAGCCTGTCCGACTGATTTTCAAGCGCTGTGATGCTTTCCCCCCCAAGGCCATCTGAAAAGATGATTAGCACCTAGACAAAGAGGAAAGCGGGAAGTGGATGCTGTGAGAATAAAATTTACAAGTGGGGGAGAGAAACATAGGACAGAACACAGCGAGGGGAGATAGAACATGGTGTGGATACCTGTCCTTTAGATGTAGATTTCTCCTCAAAGGTGTCCCACAGCGACTGCAAGAACTGTGCGTTCAGATGAGTTGGCCCTTGGACAGCAACTTGCAGCAGACTGTCGAATATTGTTTTCTGGTATATTTGGAACTTGGCAGGGAAATTTTGGTCGTTGTTTACCTTAAAGGCCACGCTCACCTGCGTCTCTGCACCTGCCCCGCAGCTCACACCCCTGATAGAGGTGATGTCCTCTAAGATGCCGGGGAGGTAGGATTCCAGCCGGGGGTGGCCTCGGAACAGTGGCCACCCCAGCATGTAAGTGGAAATGTCAAACCCCATCACAACATCCACAAAGCAATCTGGAGACCAAGGGAAACAAGGCCAGATTTAATGAGTACACAGGAACAAGGAAGGGCTGACTGGGCAAAAAAAAAAAAAAAAAAAAAAAAGAGAATAGTCATGGCCCAGAGCTTGGGGGGGTCTCTGGTACCCAAAAAGTGTCCAAGAAGGAAGATACTGGCTGCTCAATCAACATCTGATACAGGCATTTCCTCTAACAAGTTCCAATAGCTATTTGAAGTTCCAGTCATGGTTTTGTCACGATCAAGTGGCAAGAGAAATAGGAGACTGAGTTCCAGGTGCTCATAGGAGCATAAAGCCTGGATTGCAGTGAGGGAACAGGGCTGACCAGAGGACACAACCCAAGTGCTCCTGCAGCCTCTAAATCCTTGTCCTTACCACTGAGGGAGGCTGACTGAGCGCAAACTTCCTGGACACAGAGAAGTCTATTCTCTCCGCACATTATTCTAAAGACACGTTCTGCCAGAGCAAGCCCATAGGACACCTTGGGAAATGGAGAACTGGGCAGATACAATTACATAAAAGCAAACACAGAGCAAGGGAACACTTACTGGTTTTTCCACAGCTCTGGCAGATTTCCCGGACAATTCTTTTTTTCACATCCACATTGTTTAATTTATTAAAATCTTGAAAAGTGACTATTTTTTCAGATTGGCCTGTGATTGGCAGAAGCTGCTCCTTATGAACATGCCCTATGCCCAAAACCAGGACACAAATTCCAAGGTCTTTTAGGAGTTTTCCTGCTTCTGCCACATTATCTTGGGGATCCCCAGATGTGATAACAACCAAAGTCTGAGGAACACCAGCATTTTTCCTGCCACCGGCAGATGGATGAAACATAACGCTCACTTGTTTCAGAGCCAAGTTGATTCGCGGACGACCACTGCTCTTGGTGAGAGTTTGAATGCGACTCTTCCACTGGGTTTTAGTCAGAGAGTTTTCCAACTCAATCATTTCCTGGTAGCGGCTCCCAAATTGAGCCATCCCGATTTTCATTCTTTGAGACTGAATGTCAAAATTATCAATTAAGTCTGACAAGAAGGTTGTCATGGTAACGAACTCTGAATCAGACACCATGTCGGAGCCATCACAAAAGAAAATCACATCGGCTTCTTGGATGTCACAGACTGCAATTGGAAAAAATAAATCAAGGGTTTGCCTCATGAAATTGTTCTAAATTTTTCCTTTACTTAAATATTTAAATTGCTTTACTAACTACCTACATTAGCAGCAAGTGGAGATAAGTTAACAGAAGAAAGAATCATCAATTGGCCCTCAAAGAGAAGGAAAAATAGGGGAAAGAAGAAAGATAATAGACTTTGTTTCAAATTTTAATTATTTACATGATTCGTTTGAAAAGACAAAGAAAGCTACTCAGAGAAAGTTTAAAATGTTTTGGGCATACAATGATAGTTAATATTCATGACCATTTTATGAGGAATTATTCTAATTTTAGAGACAGAGACGAAATTCCTTTGAATTAAGTAACTTGACCAAGAATACACAATTACTATGCAATGAAGCTTGTACCTGAACCTCTCAATTTTTTAAATTGTAAATCCAGAATCTTTTTCTATTGCAATATTTTTTTTCAGATTTATTTTATTGTTTGAGAGAAGGTGAGGGAGAGAGACAAGAGAAAGAGAGACAAAGAGAGACAGGGGGAGGGCCCAGAAGGGTGTCAGGGAAACGAGGTTTCAGGGTGGGAGTCCAGGGAAAGGCCAAAACACATGAAGAAAGGAGGTGGTCACCCTGCTCTGGGAAAAGTCGTACTTTTTTCTTAGTTAAAGACTACACCATTATTCAATATCTGCAACCAAGAAGATGAATTTCGTGTCTACTTAAGTGAGGGAGAGCTATGGCGGTCAGACCCAGTTTCATTCAGCACAGTGAACATGGATCTGACAGGACTGGGCGAAGGTTTTCTTTGGGGCTGGACTGCTTACAGAGGTGGCAATGAGTTCATGTCAGTCTTAGAAACATGATTTGTGTTCAATTCAAAAGTAGCTTTCAAATTGGTAGAGAGGAAGGAAGGAAGGAGAAGAGGAAGAAGGGAAGTCCATAGGAAGGGAGTGAAGAAGGAAAGAAAGGAGGTTAGTTGTTTGATTCGTGTGTCAGGTTGGAAGGACTTAAGTGAATACATGGCAAGGATTCTGACCGCGCAAGGAGGCACCTTCCTAGATGGCTTGTGAATCTCTGATGCTTTGAGCTCACGTAGCATACCTCATCCTCTCCTCACTCAGCTATGCTGGCTCCAGCCTACCCTAACCTAGTGGTGTCTAATGAAATCAGCTTGGGCCCCTCCCCTCGCTGTTCCAAGCAACCAACCTCTGTTACCCCACACTGAACTCCCATCTCCTTCCCTCTGTAGTAGTGGCTCTCATCCAGAAAAGCTCCTTAGACCCCTTGAGCTTCCTATGGCCCTCATAGAAAATGCCTGTAATCCCATTTAGAGGACTCTGCAGCTTTGAAGACAAAAGTTTATCTGTTTAAACCATAAAACTCTCTGCTTGAGTTTAGCCTGAAACTGATGCTCAACGGTTACATTGAGACCATTAAGCAAACAAAGCAGCATAAGTAGCCGTGAAATGTAATAAGGTGTATACAATCCTAAGGAGCGTTGCTTTCTGCCAACAAAAAGGCAACAAGAAGGCAAGACAGTAAGGAAAGCTACTGAAACCTTCCTCCATCTATCTCTTCAATGCATGCTGCAGTGGGAAGGGACCGTTAGGATCTTGCTCAATCAGTGCATATTTTTGAGAGATGAGAAAACTGGTCGCCTAAGCAGAGAAGTGTTCAGCCTGTGACAGCCAGATAATTGGAAAGCAACACGCAATTTACTTTTTGCTTAAAAACTTTTATCGCTACCCCCACGGAAAGTTTAAAAATTACAACGTACCTTCTTGTGCGTTGGTGCACATACTTTCTTGGATAGGCAGGTAAATGTCTCTCAATTTGTCAAAATTCTCTACATGGAGAGCGTTGTCTTTATTCCCTGCCATGGTCTCAAGTTCATCTTGGTTGGCCTGTCCAACACCCACTGCATAGATAATGATGCCTTTGTCTCTTAATTTCCGTGCTCTGTCATTGAGCTTACTTCGGTCATCAGATACCCCATCGGTGATGATGATCAGCATCTGCTTCACATTTTGCTCGATGCGGCTGCCGTGCTCCTCCGTGAACAGGCTGCTGGCCCTCTCGAGAGCCTCAGCGGTGAAGGTGCGTCCTCCAGTGTCCCTGCGCCTTCTCAGGTGCTCAATGATTGCTGCTCTAGTTGAATAGGTATTGAGGTAGAAGAGGACTTCAGGATGTTCGGAGTATCTGAGAGCTCCAAACTGAACTCGGTCCCTGCTGACATCTGCTTTCTTTACCAGATGGATAGTTAGGTTAATCATGCTTTCTTGCTGTTGCACATTGATGCTGCCTGAATGGTCCAGCACAAACACTATGTCTAATAGTTTGATATTTTTACAATCTGAAAGAAGAAGAAAGCAGGCATCACAAACTTTCTGCCGTGCATTCTCTACAGACAGCAGAGACGGGGAGTGAATGAGCACTTGCCATGGACCTGCCATGGGCTAGACACAGCATCTCACATAATTCTTAGAGGTGGCAGTTACCATCTTACAGAGGAAGAGGCTGAGGCTCAGCAACGTACAAATTGGCCAGCTCATGGTTCCAAGGACATCTGTACCCTTATCTACCTGACTCCATGAGCAGTGCTTCTTACACCACACTATACCCTTGTGCTAGCTCTCACTAGGATGAGTAATGCCTTTTGCTAAGCAGGCTTGCAACTGGAAAGAAATGTCAGAAGGTAGTTCAATTTCAACATGCTGAGTGGTGAGACATGACTCGTGTTTGCCAAACTGGTCTGCTGTTTTAAACACCTCAGGGGCTCGTAGTATAAGCTAGAATCTTTATTCTGCTCCCTTTGGCTCCAGCTACCTTCTCAGCTTCTGATACGCAAACTTCTAATAGATCTCTCTGCACTCACGTGTTCTCCTTTCCCTGACTTCCTGAATTAGAACTCAGAAAAGTTGAGGGAGATCTAAGGCTCCTATGACTTCATCCTTAGCCCCAAGCCCTCCTTCCTGCGCATTAGAATCCAACTGACCATTCGGGCTGGGTCTCCAAAGTGTGGGTTTTCTCTCCCCGCTTGTCCTTCCCTCAGTAACGTAAACACATGCCTTCCCAAGGTTGGCTTTCTCCACTTTCCACCAGCCTATCACTCCTCCAATCCTCATTTCTGACATTAAGGTCTCGACGTGTGGATGAGCTCAGCTCTCTTTGTAGGAACCTGGGGCAATAACTCAGGTTCCCAGAGATATAGGAACCTAGTTAGACTCAAATATTCATCAAGATTGGTGCTCTCGTCATGACAATAATATTTTATGAGTGGATCTAAGGTGTGAGTCAGCTGAAACTTCACCTTATGCTACAGACAGGGCCTCCACAAACATTACATTTATTAAAATGAAGAAATGCCAAGAACTGCTCCATGATTTCAAAGGTGGGGCTGTGGGTTTAAGCCTTAGAATGTCTCAACATTACTCAAAGTTTTGGAATCGCTGCTGTTCTTACAGAAAGAATAAACATTAATGAAGTTGTCATAAAAGAAATCTTAGCACCATTGCCTAAAATTTATAGAGTTTATACTGAGACATTTTATTTGTGAACTTCCTGAACATTTCAAGTCCAAAAGAGGTCTCTCTGTTGCCAGGGGAACAATATACAGCAAACTTACTAAAACTTTGGTTTGCTTTCTTCATTGTGTCCAAAACATAGATAACAGCATATAATAAATTTAAAAGCCCAGGTGGGGGAAGCCGGAATGACTCAGTGGGTTAAGCGCTCACTTTGCAGCGCCAGGGACCGGGGATCAGATCCCGGCCCCGGCCCGTGCGGAACCATATGCTGAACTGGGAGCTCCCCCAGTTCAGTTCTCTCTCTATCTCTGTATCTCTCTCTCTCTCTCTCTGTCAAAAATAAAAATAAATAAAAATATATTTGAAAAAAAAAAAAAAAAGCCCAGGTGTTTTTAGTCTTCAAGAGCCATTACAGTTGATGGGGTGAAACTGAAGGTTGCTCAATACAATTAGAAAACGACTACAAGTTGTGAGATAAAAAACAAGGACCCCCAAGTAATCATAAAAGTAACAAATTAAAATTTTCCAAAAGGATAGAAACATAAAAAAGCAAATGTAAAAAAATATAATAACCAAATAGAGGTGAAGAATAATAATGTGCAGTAATGAAAATACATACTATATCTTTAAAATAACAAAAGGTTTTTCTGGAGGAATGATGCTTAAGGGACTGAATTTAATTTAATTAAGAGGAAGATAAGATTGTTTAGTGCTTCACAGTGGTTATAGGTAGCCAAGAGACAATTCTGAGAAATCATTTGGAATTCAAAATTGGCTCTGGAAAATTTAGGTATGCAGGGACTAAGGAGGTAGAAGTTTAATGTAAAATTCTGAGAACTTCTGGCAATATATTTGAAGTCACCAAATCCAGATTATTTTGTTGCCAAGCTAGCTGACAAAATTGTTAATCTGGAATATTCCTGGAGAGCACAGGTGCTTTGCTATAACGTTGATGAGGCTGAAATTTAACACCAAAGTACAGTTGGGTAAGGTGACCAGATGTCCCGCTTTTGGCGGGACAGTCCCAATTTTTAACAATTTGTCCTGCATCCCGCGGCGTTTTAAAAAAGTCCCGATTTTTGGAAAGAATGCACGACAAGCTAGGGAACGGCAGGAGATAGACCAAAGTTTTAATCAAGAATCCCCTCCCCCCCACGGTCAATGGTGTCCCGCTTTACCAATGTTAAAATCTGGTCACCTAAAGTTAGAGGCTAAACCCAGACTAAAACCCACAGTTCATGACTGTAAAAGTTAATAGCACACGTCCTTGAGTATTGCCGGATAAGTCACTTACCATAGAGAGTACACACACGGAAGATGAGTTTACTTTCTATTGCTTTTAGATGATCAAAATTCTCAACTTGGAAGACCAGACTACCATCCCCACTGATCTCCTCTAGTTGAGTCCTGTTGGCACCGTACACCCCCACCGAGAAGATAATCACACCCTTGTCTCGAAGAGCTCTGGCCGGGTCTCTCACACCATCCTGTGCTTCTCCATCCGTGATGAGAATGAGAAACTTTTTGACCCCAAGACGGGCCCCCTTGGGTTGGGTGAAGTATTGATCTACAAAGGTTAGTGCACTTCCAGTCAAAGTGTTTTGGTTGATGAGAGACATTCTGTCTACTGCATCTGAAATGTCTTCTTGTGTAAAGTATTTATTAAGCTGGAACTCTTCCTTACTCTTATCACTGAACTGAACAATACCAATTTGAGTTTTGTCTGGACCAATTTGAAACTTAGCTAGCAAGTTTTTCATAAAGGTCTTCATTTTCCCAAAATTTTCAGGTCCTATACTGCTGGAACTGTCCACCAGAAACATGATGTCAGTCTTCATGTCTTCACATCCTGCATGTTATAAAAAAGATCAGAAATAAACCGGGTTGGCAAAGTTCTCAGAATGTGTAGAGCTAGTAAAGCAGAAATAAATGTATTCATCAGAAAGCATCAGAAATTAATTTAAGAAACTGCTATTGCATTTGAAAATTTTATTTCCTTCTTTTGTAGAAGCCTGCTGACTAGAACCTTAAATGTGAAATCCACTGAAGGCTATCCAAGAAGTTTTAAAGAGGAAATGCAACTTCCAAAGTGTGTATTCATTCATTCATGCATGCATGCATACTTCATACATTATTCATTATTCATTCATTCATTTATTCACTCATAATTTTTAAAGTATATAAAATGCCGAGCAACAAGCTATGTGTTAAGGATGCAACAGGTTCAAAACAAAAGCAGAGAAAAAGTAATCAATTCCTTGTACTCCAGTGTTCTATGTATACTCTTGAAAAAGAAAAGTTCAAGTAATCTTTACATAGAATGACTTCCTGGAAAAATTAAAGGGGTTTGGTAAACATTATAAATCAATACTAGAAAATGGGGTGAAAAGCTTTTAGTAGAGATAGTACGTGCATTAGTAAGCACATATCTGTTCAATATGAACTGTTCCTTTATTTAAACATAAAATCTGTAGATGCTCTACTGTTTGGAAATCGACATATTATGCATATATATATACATATATACACACATTGAAGACCAACTTCTGTAATCTATAAAAGAAAACAGTGTTATTAATTCATGGTGCAAAAGTTGTATCTGTGTATAAATATATACAAAATATGCAAATATATTATCTTTAGCATATATCTCTGTAGTCTTATCCTTTTGGTCTATCTGTTATTACTGCTATTCTCCTTCAACACTCACCAAGTCTATTCCATACTACTTAAAAATAAATAATTAGCATAAGCCATAGAAGAAGAAAAAGATGCTAATTATTTTAAAAATATATGTGCTGTATAAGGCCCACCAGAGGGGACTAGAACCACCATTTGGGACCCAAGCCTCCTGGGGCCATCTTGGAAGTCATAAATAGGGAGGGCACTGAAGATGTCTGTGACCTTGGCAAAGCCCCATCGCTGTGAAGTACGGAAGGCTTCTCTCACTTTCAGTACTCCTACCTTCTCAGGAGTAGACTTCTACAGACGCTTTAGTAGTCACAGGCTCCACCTCTGTATCTATTTGTGACAGAGCTTACTTCTTGTCCCCTAATATCTGTCCTCCTGTCCTTCTCTGTCTAAAGTTTCAGCTAGGCAGATGGCTGACCAGGTAAAGACTGTATTTCCAAGACTTCCTTGAAGCTAAGCCTGGCCCTGTGACTAATTTTGGCCAATAGATATAAACAGGTGTGATTTGACGGCTTCCAGATCTTAACATTAAAACAATTAAGCGTGGTGAGCTCCCTGACCCTGTCTCCCTTTCCACAAATGCAAGGTGAGAACTGGACCGTCACTTTTGACCTAAAGATGGAAGCTATGTATTGAGCATGGAACAACCCCTCTACTAAACCTGGACTGCTTACCCTGGACTATCATTCTAGAGATAAATAATATTCTGTGTGGTGTACATTGGGGTCACTTTATTATAGCCAGTTTTCCTGCCCCCTAACCAATGCACTGTGTCTCACTCCACTCACATCTGCTCTAAAACTAGTCAGTGTTTTTCTAGGCCCTGGGGCTTTGACTTCTTATTTTTCTGGCCTCTGTGTTTACCATCTTATGGCTCATTTCCTTGTCCACAGCTTTTCTCCTTTTTCAGGTATGCCAGCATTCAGGCACCTGAACTGCAATTACCTGACTTGCAGATGTACTGCAGCCCCTCAGATGGGTCCTTTGAGAGTACCTGAGACACAATCTACTTTATGCTTCCTGAAACCTTCTTACTTCTTATGGTGTCAAGCCGAGGAAACGTTGGGGATCTTTTACTCTTGTACTCTTCCTAAGACCCAACTCTGTCCATAATATCATTATCCATAACAGAGAGAAGTGAACACTGGACAAACTTATGACTTATGATTTTGCTATGAATGCTACTTTTTGGTTTGTTTATTTTTCTTTTGATTTGAGTGACCCAGAGAAAAGTCCAACACATTTTTCCACTTTTGTAAGTTCAAATAAGTGAGCATTCTTTTCCTTCCCTCATCAGGGAATACCTTAACCAATTTCTGCAATAGCTAGTTTTTATGTAGCATTTACTGTGTGCCAGGCACTCCTCTAAGATGACATGTATTGTCATCTTTAAGCTTCACACAAGGTAAAAAGTAAGTGCCCTCTCTATTCAAGGTCCACAGCTAGTAAGTGATAAAGCTGGGGTTTGAACTTTGAGTCTCATGCCAGCATCCTTTCTCTTAACCAGGAAGCTAACACGCCTCTCAGCAGGAAATATTTTCATATGCTAATACTAGCAATCAACATACACCATCTGTGGTTGGGAAATGGCTATCATTAATAAGATAAATAACAATCAGGAAAAAAACAAGCAATCCAATTAAAAAATGGGCAGATGACCTTAACAGACACTTCTTTCGTGAAGACATACATATGGCCAACAGATATATGAAAAAATGCTCCACTCCACTAGCAATTAGGGAGATGCAAATAAAAACCACAATGAGATACCATCTTACACCTGTTAGAATG
>PVKE010003075.1:0-75736 GCA_004027555.1 Craseonycteris thonglongyai | reverse complement strand
CTTCAGTGCATATTTATTTCTATTTTACTTTTTGACAGATAGAGAGAGAGAGAGAGACAGAGACAGTTAGAGAACCGAACTGTGGGAACTCCCCAGTTCAGCATGTGGGTCCTGCCTGGGCCGGAGCCGGGATTCGATCCTCGGTCCTCGTGGCCTCAAAGCGAGCGCTCAACCCGCTGAGCCGTCCCGGCTTTCCCTGATCACATCTTAATGAGACCTAGCACAGTGCCTGGCATACAGTAGGCCCTCCATAAATGCTTGTTGAATGAATAAGTGAACGAGTGAGTGAATGAATGAATGAATACTGAATAAAATATTTACATCCACATTGCTTCACTCTCAGACCACTCCATGAGCTTTCTCTTTTCACAACTCATTTTTACTGTTTGTTTTAAGTGGTTATTTCCTGGGGAAGCCGGGATGGCTCAGTGGGTTAAGTGCTCACTTTGCAGCGCCGGTGACTGGGGATCGAATCCCAGCTCCGGCCCGTACGGACCCATATGCTGAACTGGGAGCTCCCCCAGTTCAGTTCTCTCTGTCTCTGTCTCTCTCTCTCTCTCTCTCTCTCTCTTTCTCTCTCTCTCTGTCAAAAATAAATAAATAAATAAAAATATATTAAGTGGTTATTTCCTCACTGAAAACAAATATCAGGACATAAAAGCACATTCCAATGTTTATTATACTAAGGTATATTTATTTCCCTTATATAAGTAAAATAACTTTCTAGAGATCGTTTTAAACTTCCCCTACCTACAGCATCCAAATCTGGCTAAATCCATTTCCTGATTTGCACAAACACACACAGAGTGTTAGTTGGCAAATAATAGGGCTTGAATATCTCCACTCCAATTCCAGGCACTTCTAAATAGCAGTCGGTGGAGATGCAAAACCAGTTAATCTTTTGACTCAAGTGTGCACTCTCCGTTAACAGCTTGCCAATATGGCAACATTTGCAGCGGAACATTTGTGGTCCATAATTTTAGTGTAAAGTGTTGAAATGCTGACCCCAATGTATTCCTCTCTGTCCTTTAATTTCTGACATCTGGGACTGTCTTTTGTCTCCCTGGAAACTCTTTTACCAAAAGGAGATTTTTAACACAGGAGCAAATGGTGCCTGGTTTTGCGTGGACATCTGTTTCCACCTCCCTTGAGTAAATACCGAGGAGTGAATTTGGAAGATCACCTGATAACTCTGTCTGACCTTTTCAGAAGCTGCCAGTGTTCTCCAAAGCAGCTGCATCCTGTTACATTCTCGCCAGCAGTGTAGGAAGGTTCTACTTTCTCCACACTTTTTTTTTTTTTAATATGCTATCCCAGTAGGTGTGAAGTGGTATCTATTTGTGGTTTTGATTTGCATTTCCCTGATGACTAATGATGTTGAGCATCTTTTCAAGTTGGCTTATCGGCGGCCATTTGTATATCTTCTTGGAAGAAATGTCTTTTCAGATCCTTTGCCCATTTTTTTTTTTTAAGATTTATTTTTATTGTTTTTGACAGAGAGATAGAGAAAGAGATACAGAGACAGAGAGAGAAGGGGGAGGGCCCAGAGCAGTCTCCATAGTTGCACATCATTGGTTTTTCCACATAGTTTCATTCCACAGGTGGGCTTGGGGCTGCACAGGGCAGGAACTGAACCAGGGTCTCACCCCGGTGTGAACCGAACTGGGGGTACTCCCCAGTTCAGCATATGGGTCCACACGGGCCAGGGCCAGGATTCAATCCTCGGTCCCCGGGGCTGCAAAGTGAGCACTTAACCCACTGAGCCATCCCAGTTTACCCTCTTGCCCCATTTTTTAATTGGGCTATTTGTCTTTCAATTGTTGATATAGGTCTTCCCAAATATATGACTTGCAAAAGTTTTCTCCCTTTTTGTGAATTGTCTTTTCAATTTCATGATTCCATCCTTTTACTTTTAACCTAAATACACGGTTATATTTGATGTGAGATTTTGAAGACAGGACCCTGTTTGATCATTGATTTAACCCATTCTGACAATATCTTTTAATTGGTGTGTTTAGGCAATTTACACAATATAATTACTAATAAGTTTGCATTGAGGTCTAAATTAATTTCTCATTCATGTTCTGTTTGGTCCCTCTTTTGTTTTTCTCTTTTACATTTCCCTGCCTTTTTTTGTGTTATCTGAACATTTTTTAGTATTCCATGTTCTCCAGTTGTGTTTTTTACCGTTTCCTTGCATAGCCTTTGCTTTGTCATGGTTGCCCTCGGGAATGTAAGATGCATGCTTAACTTCTCAGAGTCTACTTGGAAGCAATGTTTTACCACTTGACGTAAGATGTAGACACCTACTACCGTATATGGCGCCTTATGCTCTCGCCTTTATGCTGTAGTTGTCCTCTGTTTTATATCAGTCAATGTTGTATTTTTGGCTTGTAATCGTCAAGCTTATTTTAAAGAACTTGAGACGAGAAAGTTAGCCCTGACATGGACCATCTCTGTTACTCTTCCTTCATTACTCATGTTCCCAATTTCCCTCTGTCATTTCCCTTTCATCTAAAAAGCTTCCCTTCACAATTCTTTTAGAGGAAGTTGCTGACAAATTTCTGTTTTCTTTTACCTAAAGATATCTTTGTTTGACCTTCATTCCTAAAGATTATTCTGCTGGCTATAGAATTCTGAGTGGATGAAATCTTTTCCTTCAGCGCTTAAAGTGATTCAGTTGCCATGGTTTCTGATGAGAAATCTGCAGTCATTTGAATCATAATTTTCCACCAGGTGAGATGCATCATGTTCCTCTCAATACTGTGAAGATTTTTTGTCTTTGATTTTCCTCCATTGAATTATAATGAATCTGGGCATGGATTTCTTTGGATGTATCCTGTTTGGAATTTGCCTAGTGCTTCTAATCAGTAGGTTTTATCTTTTGCCAAATTTGAGGGTTTTCAGCAATTATTTCTCCAACTTTTTTTTTTTTCTGCACTGAACTCTTTCTCCCCTGCTTCTGAGACAATAATAGCACAAATATTAGGCCTTTCAATATTCTGCCATCGATGCCTGAGGCCCTGTTCTTTTTTTTAAGATTTCATTGTTCTTGACAAAGAGAGACAGAGAGAGAAGGTAAGGGCCCAGAGCAGTCTCCATAGTTGCACATCATCAGTTTTTGACATGGTTTCCTTCCACACAGGTCAGCAGGGGCCGTGCAGGGCAGGAACAGGGCTGGGGGCCTCCCACATGGGAAGCATATGGATCCCACCCCAGTTCAACATATGAATCCACATGGGCTGGGGCCAGGATTCGATCCTCGGACCCAGGGGCTGCAAGGCTGGGGTTCAACCCGCTGAGCCAGCACGTCTTCCCCCCTTTTCATTTTTTATGAATCACTTTTCCTCTCTTTTTATCAGATCAGTAATATCCAGCCATCTATCTTTAAAAGAGTTTCCTAACCTTTCCTATGCCATTTCCATTTTATTTATGAGCCTATCCAGGAAGCATTTTATTTCAATTATTGTCTATTTCCTGTTTTTATATCTTCTACTACTTTTTATCTTTCTACTCATACCCCAGAGTAGAGTGAGAGTATCCACAAAAGGGCTTCAGGCCTCACTTTAGACATTGTGGTTCAGGAGAGGCTGGGATAGCTCAGCAGTTGAGCGCTTGCCTTGCAATCGTGAGGTCCAGGGTTCAATTCCTGGCCCCAGCCCGTGCAAACCCATATGCTAAACTGTGGCACAACTGGCAACCTCTGGGATGGCTCAGCGAAGGTTCTTGCCTTCCATGCAGGAGGCCCCTGATTTGGTTCCTGCCCACACGGCTCCACATCCACCTGTGTGGAATGAACCCATGTCAGGACTAATGATGTCATGACTATGGAGACTGCTCTGGGCCCTCCCCCTTCTTTCTTTCTTTCTCTCTCTCTCTTTCTCTCTCTCTCTCTCTCTCTCTCTCTCTCTCTCTCTTTCTCTCTCTTTCTGTCAAAAAACAATAAAGAAAATAAAAGGGGGAAAAAAACAGGAAGCCTCTCACTGTCCTCCTGCTGAAAATTTTAACCTGGTGTTCGCTTTAAGGAACAAATACTTACAGGAGTCCCTGTCTCTCACAGTGCACATACACCGAAGGGTGCATTCAGACACGAACTGATGCAGTAGGTAGTGAATTTGGTCGGGCTCCGACCTCGCCTTGCAGGCTGCCTTCTGGGGGTTGTGATTCCTGTGTCCCGTCCCTGTCACGACTTCGCAGTGCTGGTCCGCTGTTGCACGTGCGCCCCCCAGTGGCCGTCTGGGTGATGGTCTATCCTTGCGCTGGGCTCTAGAATAGCCGACGCTGGCCTGCTGACTCGGGCCAGATCCACACGAGCAGCCCCGGGCTGAGGGCAGTTCATAAACAGCCCTGCCCGGTTGCTCTCCGGAGCCCCTTCCTCTCCATCGTCTCCGTGATCCTTCCAGATGCCTGGGGTTTCGGCTACCCTGATTCTCCGTGCACTGCCTACAACTGCACTGTGAGAGGAAGGAAGCGAGGGGAGTTTTCTGCGGCCCCGCCCCGGAACCACTAATCAGAAGGAAAGGATCCCCTTCCTCAAAGGGTAGGGTGCCTGAGGTTCTCCACCCCCAGCCTTCTCCCAAACGCCTCACTGCTCCTACTTTAGCATCCTGTGGGTCTGAGGCAGGAGAGGATGGAGAAAAGAAAAAGAAACGAAGAATAGCAGGGGTTCCCCCTCTCGGCTTTTTCCCACCTCCTGTAGCAAACCTGGGTGACCTCAGGTCCAGTTCTGGGTTTCAGGCTGCCTTTAGGTCAGGCTGGGCCGTCCAGATGTGAGGGTTTGGGGGGCGGGGGGCAGGAGACAGGGGGCACACCACAGGCTCTGTGGGGCTTTGAACTCTGGAATCCTCCCCTCACTCTCTTGCAACCATTTGCTTTTCAGAGTTTTCCTCTCACTTCTCCATGTTCTGTCCAGGTTAGATCGGCAGCGTTTCGCAGAAGAGACTGGGCAGAGTGTGCTGACTCCTGTCACCCAGAACCAGGCACCTCTGCGTTTAATTTCCCTCTCACCACTTTGCTGACTCTGTGGTCTTCAGGTCAGGAGCGCCTAAACTGCCAAGACCTTAAGGCTTTGGCGTAACAGCCTCCGCGTACAGGAATGCCAAGCATCAGCCTGAAAATGAGCCTGAAGTCCACAGCCAGTCACGGAGAAACCCTTTAAAAAGAGAGACAATCCGGCAGCCTCGTTCCTATGAAGAAATCTCTGCACACAATCCAAGTCGACACATCAAAGCCAACCAGAAAGCCCAGTACAGCGAACCGAGTTTCACGGTGTGGACAGCCCGGCCCGCCGGGAGCAGCTAACCCCGGAATTCGGCTCACCAGACAGGGTGAACGCTCTAGCGCAATGGGGCTTGGATTCTGTTGCTGAGTTTCTTTCCTTTGCTTAGGCCTTGAGAATCAGCCAGATCTGTACATTAACTGCCTCGCATTAAAAAATCATTGCTCATTACTTAGGAGAAATGTAATTCAAGTTCCCATCTGAGAGGCATGGTCTCTTCTTGATGCCTTGCTGTTCTATTTTTAAACAGCTGTGAATCAATAGTAGTCTCAGTCTTTTCACAGCAAAGAGGACTCATATATCCTGTCTGTCACCTAACCGTGCTCACCATCTGCCCTGTGTTTTGCAAAACCGAAAAGATGGTCTGTTCTTCAGGGAAGGGGAGTTTTGAAGGTGCCAGGATTTAAATCAGGGTCTTGCCTGTAAGATGTTCTATTTGCAAATGTGTGTCATGAAAGCCGGAGACTAAAAACAGTACGTGGTGACCGTGTCCACTAGGGATCGACGTGTGACATCCGAAGATGCTGACAAGCTGAGGAATCCCCACCCCGAATGCCAGGGACAGCCGAGCCACCAGTTTCCTGCTGGAGCCCAGAGAACGGACAGGTCGCCCTTCACCCAGGAGACAGTCACCCCACGGGTGGGTGCTGCGATCAGGAAAGTGGTTTTTACAACAAGAGCTCATGCGTCACTGCAGGACCAGGAGGAGACCCCCCTCCCATTCAGGAGCAAAGCCACATTGGACAAGGAGAGGTGGCAGGCGTCAGGGACAGATGTACATGCCAGCCACTCAGCCACCTGGAAAATGTATAGGGAAAGCCGGGACGGCTCAGCAGGCTAAGCACTCGCTTTGAAGCCCCGAGGACCGAGGATCGAATCCCGGCTCTGGCCCAGGCGGACCCACATGCTCAGTTCAAAAAAATAAATAAAAATTTGGAAAATGTACAAAGCTAACCTCTTTGTAGCATTAACACCAGTCAGCGCAGCAAAAGCATAAATGTGAGCTTCCCCAGCCCCCCGGAAACAGCACGAGGACACACTCCACTGAAGCAGGACAGGGGCGAGCCAACCTACAGGATCCAGCCTGGAGGCCCCCAACACAGACAAGCTACCCCCTCCCAGAGCAACCTTCACACCCCAGGACCGCAGAGCTGTTGCCGGTGACAGCAAAGATCCAAGAAGACATCAGAGCGCGGGCCCTGCTGGAGAGCCCGCGCTGCGTGGCTACGGCAGAACCGCGGGGACACGGAGCACCTTCCGCAGGAGCCACGCGGGGACTGAGAGGGGAGGAGAGCCATGACCTGGCTCACTGCAGCAGAAAGGCGCTGGGGCGCGGAGTGGCTCTGGCTCCCGTCTCTGCAGGGCTTAGCGGTCCGTCCTGGTGAACAATACCAGACTCTTCACTAAAGGGTGGGCAGCCGGGAAGTCTGATGCGCATCCCTCCCGGAGAAACCCTTGGCGTTACTGCACAGCTCAGCAAACAGTGGAGACCTTGCAGGCCAACAGGCGAAACCGAAGACGCTGGGCAGGCCCTTACTTCACCGAAGAGAAAACTCGTGGCCTGCCCCTCCCTGCTTGCCTGGCGGGCGGCTACGTGAGCAATGAGCATGCTCCACACGGCTGGAGACATTCTCAGGACAAGAGCCACTGGCCCAAGGTGAGCAGAGGGCCGGAGGCGGGGGTGGGGGCTGCTGCAGTCAGTTTCTCTCTGCCCCTGGGACACCCTGATGCCTCTCCTCCCAGTCGTCTCAAGGTGGGCAGCAGGAGCTGAGGACCAGCTCCCGAGCGGAGCTTCCACTGCTGCCATTGCCAACAGCCGAGTCTCCAGCAGGTAGGTAGATGGCAGCCAGCCCGGGCTGTGGGCAGCAGGGTGCAGCAGGCCAGCAGGGCGGGCTAGGACACGGGGTCTCCATGGCTCACAGCCTGCCTGTCAACTGCGCATGCCAGACCTGGGCGTTAGAGTGCAATGATCCCAGCTTTAGTGACCAATGAAATACTAAATATTTTGCTTTGGTGGATGTGATGGCTTTAAATTATACCCATAAATTCTTTGACATTCTTCCCTTTGTAAAGATAGAGCTTAATTGCTCTCCCCTTGAGCAAGGCTTAGACTTAGTGACTCTCTTCTAATGAGTAGAATCTGGTGAAAGTCATGGTGTGTGACTTCTGAGACTAGGACCTACCAGGTCTCTCTCTCCCTCTCTCATCACTCCCTCTGGGGGCAGTCAGCCACCAAGTCATAAGGACACTTAAGCGTCCCTCTGGAGAAGCAGCTGAGGCCTCCAGCCGACAGCCATGAGGCGAAAGCCGTCTTAGCAGCAGCTCCTCCAGGGCAGTAGAGAGGACCCCGGATGACTGGGGCCCGGGGGACATCTTGAAACTCCGTGAGCGACCCTGAGCCAGCACCACTCAGCTAAGCCACTCCGAGTTCTGAGCCTCAGGAACTGTGAGGTGGTTTTTAAGCTGTGAAGCATGGGGGGTGGTTCTGTTATAAAAAGTCCGCCTCATTTGATGGGGCCATCTGCTTCCTTTGACACGTCCACCTGGATGTCTTGCACGCGTCTCAAAGAACCGCGGGGACTCCAGGCTTACTCAGAACCTGTCCATCACCAGTGGCCCTGACTCCCAGCTTGAGAATGGCTTCATATCTGTCTTGAGGTCGCTCCTTTATGCTTTCTGTTTCCTCACCCCCCTGCCCACCCACCAGGCACACCCACATGTGCACACACACACATGCACACGCACACATACACACGCACATCCAATGTATCACCTAAGTCTTAGAGGACATGCACTTGTCACCACCAATTAGTGTCCCATCTGACCTCACTTGTGCAAAACTCGCAGGTGGTCTCCTGAGTTGCCCCTCACCTACGTCCAATCCATCTTCCACACACGAGTGACAGTCATTGTCCAAGGAGAACAAGACCATGCTGCCACCTGGCTCAAGTCCTGCAGAGACTTCCCTTTGCAATGAGAGGGACACCCCAGCTCCTCACATGGCCCCGTGAGACCCCGCCACTCCCTGCCCTGGGCCAGCCCCTCACACTCACCGGACCCCTTGGTGCTTGTCCACCTGCGCTTGTCCCCGCCTCCGACTCTGCCCGCACGCTGCCCCCCATTCCCGGGGGCCTCCCCGCGACACACACCCTGAACTCGGCTGTGGTGCGGTCTCCTCAGCATAGCCCTCCCAGCCTCTTCGTCTCAGGTAGGTCCGACGGCTGTTTTCTCTCTGGGACTCTTGCTTATTTACTTCCCAGCACACAATGCAGGTTGAATTGTTTGATCCTTTGCTTAATTACACTGTCTGTGGACCGAGCTGAGAAGACCTGTGGTTTACTGACAGGAGCAGCCACCTGGGAGGTCCCAGACTTGGACTCAGAGCCCAGTCCCCTCCAGGCAGCGCCCGGACACTGACCAGTCCCCACCCAGTGACAAACGGGAGGAACTGGAGGGCTGTGAGGGCTTCAGACGCCAGGTCCCTGCTTCTGAATCTCCACAGTGAAACCCCGAGCACTGAGCCCATTTACTTGGTGTTTCTGGTCATTCATTCCTGGGCACCCTAAGTGCCTGACATTTGTGGGCACTCATTAAATACAGGAAGATGAGTCACTAAACACAGATGAGTGTCACTAAACACAGATGAGCATCCTGGCCTCCACATTCTCGATCTAGAGGGGAGAGCAGGTGCTGAAAGGGATACATTTCGACGCAGCAGCGTGTGGATTCAACAACAGGCTGATGAACTGGAAGGAGGGATGTCCTCAGTGTGGGAGGGGGCAAGGGGGACAGTCCCGAGGGGGGCATGGGGAAGGGCAGATAATTGTCCCTGTGCTCCCATAACCCAGGCTTATCAGAACCCCTTCACAGACCCGTCGGGCTCCTGAGCCAGAGGGCACGACTGGAAACGTACGTCCCCTGGCACCAGAACACAAGTCTCCAGTCCCAAGTCAGATGCCAGGGTTCCAGGCAGGAGGGGGACTTTCTGGTCACCTTGTCCTCCCTCTTCTGGTCAGATGACAAACTGGGCTAGGGGGCAGGGGGTGGGGGACAGGGCTAACATCTGAGAGAACGGAAGGATCTGGGGGAGTCTGGGAGGAGGCCCAACACAGTCCCCAGTCGAGGTCCCAAGCCCTTCAGGATGCTGCCTCCTCAAGGCTGGGGGAGAGTCAGCAGCAAGGGGGGAGGAGGGAAGAGGGGGCAGAGCTGGTGTCGGGGGCTCACCTGACCAGCCATGGGGAGAGAGACCTGGCTCCCCTCCTCCCCACCCGCCCCTCAGCTCCAGGCCTCCTGTAGCCTCCATCATGCATCTAATAGCAACCTGGCTGGACCCAAGGGAAAGACAGTAACCACTGGGAACTGCTGGGGACACCGAGGTACGGTGGGGGTCACATGGCCTACACACAAGTTCCATTCTGTCCTCCCATGAGGCCACTGCCTGACCCCCAGGGCCACAACACAGATGCAAGGGTTCCGACAGACACACTGGGGTACAGAGAACCCAAGTGAGGTCGGTACAGTCACAGTATTTCAGCCAAACCCTAAATTAAGTTCCATTTTATGTCACATAACAGGGTTTCCTTGGGACACCCATCCTTTTTATGGGCACTTGTTAAGAAAGAAAATGCAGCCAGGGATTGCCGTATGACCCTGCAACCCCTCTCCTGGGTATCTACCCAGAAAACCTGAAAACCTTTATCTGCAAAGATGTATGTACCCCAGAGCTCATCACAGCGCTGTTCACGGTGGCCACATCGTGGAAACAACCAAAGTGTCCTCTGATAGATGACTGGATAAAGAAGTCGTGGTGCATTTCCACAATGGAATACTAGTCAGCAATAAGAAAAGATGAAATACAGCCATTTGTGACAACATGGATAGACCTTGAAAACGTCTTATTAAGTCAGACTGAAAGAATCAAGAAACATGACCTCACTCATAGGTGGAATATAAAACTGAAAGTAACAAAGAAGCAAAAACTGATGGACACAGTCAATAGCTTAGTGGTTACCTGAGGGTAAGGGGGGAGGTGGGTAGGGGGAGGGGGCATCAAATATAAGGTGATGGAAAGAGTTGATTCTGGGTGGTGAGCACGTAATGCAATGTTTAGACAATATAATGGCAAACTGTACACCTGGAAACAGTGTAATTGTTATCAACCAATGTCACCCCAATAAATTTAACAATTCAAAAATGAAAGAAAGAAAGAGAAAAAGGAAAGAAAGAAAGAAGAGAGCGGGGGAGGGAGGGAGGGAGGAAAAATGCTGCATGGGAGGCAGAGGCTGCAGATGGGGTTAAGCAGACAGTGTCAGAGCCACGCCTGGGCTGGGGTCCTGCCTCCCCCGCTTCCTGCTGCGCGTCCCTGAGGTGGTTACCTAACCTCTCTGAACCTCGGGGTTCCCATGGGGCACCTGCGCGACAGCAGCACCCAGCTCACAGAATTAGCGAGAGGATCACGTGCCCTAATTGTGTCCAGTGCTTAAGACAGTACCTGGCACACCCAGTAAAACTCAAAAAGTGTGTTATTAAACATAAAAAGACGCCGTGGCCAATTAAATGTAAGATAAAAGCAAGAGGCACAGGAGCGTCAGGATTTCTCTCCACCGCACGGTGAGCAGCGGTGATTTTGGAGAACACCCAGCCTGGCTGTGGGAGAGCACCGGGCCCAGCAGGACGGCCGCCAGCCCAGCTGTGCTGCGCAGGAGGCGGCCAGCTCTCCTCTGGGTGTCCGGTCACTTCCCCACCAGCCAGGGGCATGAGACAGTCTCGGGCAGGAAGGACTTCCCGGGCCGCTGTCAATCACCCCTTTCAGGACACTGAAGAAGACAGCAGCAAAGTTGATCTGCCTCCCCTGGGCAGCACTGCGGACCGGGACGTTTTGCGCTTGCCCTTGGGCACCGGGGCACTGTGGTGGGTAGAGTCGCTGGCGCACGACCCAGCCTGGTCTCCTGCCCCATTCAATTCCCGTCCTGCCCTAAAACGCGGATGACGGCGCAGTCCTCAGCCCCCGGTCCTGCCAGGGCACCGTGGGAAAGACAAACAAGGAGCGCACTGCCCCCCGCCCCCGGCCCCACGCCGCCACCGTCCCAGCCCCCGCGGCCCCCGGGTGCCAGGAGCGGACACGCCCGCTCGCGCCCCCGCGCCCCGCCACGACCGCCACCTACCCGTGCCTGGAGCCCGAGCCCCTGCCCGCCGCCACCGCACGCTGGAGCCCGAAGCGCCCCCGCTGCCCGAGCCTTTGCCTGTGCGCGAACGGGCTATATTTGTAAGCTGAAAACATGATCTGTAGGGCATGTGCTGATAAACGCTCTATCTATTCTACGTGACTCAGCCCGGCGTGAGACACCACGGGCGGCGTAGGCGAGGGCTGGCACAGCGCGAACGGCGAGCCGCCAGCGTGCGCCCAGGCCCCGGGATTGCCTGCACCTCCCGGCGGATGGCGGGACCCTTTGACCTTGGAAGTCCTGAAGTGCTTGCAATAAAACAGGGTCCGTGTTCAGTGTTCTGATCTAGGAACTGCACAAAAAGCAGGATAAGAAAGCCCTGCGACCCAGGGATGGTTGAAGCAGCAGATACGGAAGGGCTTGGTTTTATCCTTCCATGCTTTCTCTTTTTAATTTCCTAACGTGTAGAGAAGGTTAGGTTCTCTTTAGACATTTTACTAACTGGGCAAATAGGATTTGCTGATATCCAGCACTGTGACAATTTGACGATTACTTAGTCATCAGGAATTGAGTCTTCCCTCCAATCTATACAAAACCTTCTCTTCAGAATTTTTGTGTTATTTTTCTCTTTTGATAAATGATGTAAATTATCTATTTAGTAATTAATGTTTAATTTGGATTTGTTTGGTTTATGAAGGTATGCTGAGCCAAATAATATAAATGGAAAAAGCAGTTACAGTTCGGATACTACTTAAATCCTACAGGTCCGGCAGAAGTAAGGCCCCTTATGATTAGCACAAAATCATCAGCATGTAACATAACAGCATCACACTCAAGCACACCATGCGACTTTAAAAAAGAGCGTTACTTCTGCCAGACCCTGCATTTCCATTTATGCGAGCAGAATACTCAAAAGCTTAATCATGTTTAATGAAAACAATATTTTTCCCCACAAATGCATCCAAAATTCAAAATGCAGTGGTATACCTTTATGATGCTCATGTTGGAGAAGCAAGTCGGAGAGTCCAGGTTCCTCAGACTATAATGTGTACCCAAAATGGGATTGAGAAATTTAGCAAATATAAATGTTTTTTAGATACATTTGAATTTCCGATAAGCAGCAAATAATGTTTATACGAGTATGTCTCAAATAGTGCATGTGTCATACTCTAAAGATGATTTGTTGTTTCCTAAAATTTAAATACAACTGGGTGTCCTATAGTATTTTATCTGACAATGCTCCACTCAAAACACCAGAGAGCAACTGCTTAGTGGGACTGGGGTTTTATATGTGATTGAAATGTTTCAGAATTAGCTTGCGGTAGTAGAACATTGTAATTGCACTCTGTGCCACTTATTATTAATTATTAATTTATTAAAGATAGATAGACAGATGATAGATAGATAGATAGATGGAACATATAATATTATATATAACAAATACAGTAGATTCTCATTTAACTGGCACCCATGGGGATTGGTAGATGCTGAATAAATGTAAATAGACTCTCCATTAACCAGAACTCAAGCAACCAGAACTCTCAAGCAACCAGCTTGAGTTCTGGTTAATGGAGAGTCTACTGTATTCCCTGCTAATATGATTCTATAAATTGATAATCCAGAGGAATCTACAGACAAACTATGGAACTTGATAAGTGTTATGGGCTGAATTGGATCACCCTAAATGAGTATGTTGAAGTCTTAACCTCTAGTACCTCAAATATGACTCTTGTGGACAGGGCCTTTAAGGAAATCATGAAGGTTAAATGAGGTCATATGGGTGGGCCCTCATCCAACACGGCTGGTACCGTTATAACAAGCAGAGATTAGGACACACCCAGAGGAAAGAAGGTGTGAGGACACAGGGAGAAGGTGGCGGTCTGTGAGCCGAGGAGAGGCCTCAGAAGAAACCAGCCTTGCAGACACCTTGATCTTGGACTTCCAGCCTTTAGAACTGTGAGAAAATTAATGTCTGTTGTTTAAACCACTCGCTCTGTAGTATTTGTCATGGCAGCCCTAGCAAACTAATAGAATGAGTAAATTTCATAAAGGTATTAGATGATAGGTTAGTTTAATATCAGCCACCACAAAAATGCAAGGAAAAGATACCATTTCCTTTAACACCAAAAAAAAAAACAAAAAAAAATCCACAAATATTTAGAAATAATCTAACAAAACTGCACCAATCTCTATATAAAAAAAATATTTAAAAATATTAAAATATATTAAACAATACCTAACCAAATCTTCATGGGCTGGAAGACTCAATATAATATAAATATTAATTCCAACTTCTCTCTGAAGAGTGATGTACTCTAATCAAAATCCCAATAGAATTTTTTTGAAATTTAGAAACTGATTTAAAAATTATATGGAATATAAAAGATATAGCATAGTCAAGATAATCTTGACTATGAAGAACAAAGGGAGCAAGGTGGAAAAAGGGATTAAGATAGCTCAGCATGTTGAGCACTTGCCTTACAACCACGAGGTACAGGGAACAAATCCCAGCCCCAGCTCGGGCAAACCCATGTGCTGAACTGCCACGCAACCAGTGGCTGCCAGAATGGTGGCGAAGGTTCTTGACCCCCATGCGGGAGGCCCCCCATTCGGTTCCCACCGCGCGCAGCCCCACGTCCACCTGTGTGGAACGGAACTATGTCACAACTAATGATGTGCAACGTGGAGACTGCTCTGGGCCCTCCCCCCTTCTCTCTCTCTTACCTTCTCTCAAAACAATAAAGTAAGTCTTTAAAAACACATTAAAAATAAATTAAAAGGACAGAAAACGTGAAGAAGGAATAAGAGGTCCAAATTTCCAGGCACAAAACAAGTCAGTCATGGGGATGTAATTCATGTACAGCGTGGGCATACAGTCAATAATGCCGTGATAGCATGATGCAGTATCAGATGGTTGCTAGACTTATCATGGTATCACTTTCGGTATATAAATGTGGAATAACTACGGTGTAGCCCTGAAACTAATATAATATTGTAGGTTAACTTGATTTTTATTACAAAATCCAGAGAGAGGACTTACTATGTTAAATATCAAGAATTATTATAAAGTTACAGTAATGAAGACAGAATGATATTAGCACAAAAAAGACAAATAGATCAACTGAACAAAATAAGGCAAGGAAAACAAACTCACAAACACATAATCAATTGATTCCTGATGAAAATGGCATTACAGAGCAGTAATATAAGAATGATCTTTTCAGTAAACGGTGCTGAACAGGGAATAGAGTTAATAATATAACAATAACTATGTATGGTCACAGATGGCTACTAGATTTATTGTGGTGATCACTTGGAAGGTATATAAATGTCGAATCACTATGTTGTACACCTGAAACTAATATAATATTGTATGTCAACTATAATCAAAAATAAATAAATGGTGATGAATCTTTGTATAGATTCAACTCAATGGCATACCATACAGCAATGAATACAAGATAACTTCTACAAACACGGATGACTCTTACCAACATAAAGCTCAGCAAAAAGTAGACATACATACAAGGGCTGTCCGGAAAGTTTCCAGCCATGTAACAGTTCCAGTTATATTCACAGTGGCTGGATTTTTTCTGGACAGCACTCGTATACACTTACAATTACCGGTATATAAAATTTGAAATCCCTGGTAAAACCAATCTATGGGATTAGAAATGAGAAAAGTCGCTAGTTTGGGGAAAGATGAAGAGGGTAATGATTGTGAAGACGCATGAGGTAGACTTCTGGAGTTCTGATCACCTTTTTCTTGACACAAATCGTGCTTACATGGTACTCACTCTGAAATAATTTATTAACTTGTAACCCTTATTATTTGTACATTTTTCTGAATGCACAATATATTAGTACTTCAATAAAAAGTTATAAAGTCTTTGTGTTCATTTCATATCGCTGCATAACAAATTCTCACAAACTTAGTGTCTCAGTGCAACATTATTTATTATCTCACAAATCCCATAGGTCAGAAGTCCAGCCTGGCTCCCCAAGTTTCCAGAGTGGGGCACACTTCAAAGTGCCCAGGGTCATTTGCATGCAGGAAATCTCATTAGAGCACTGCCTTCATTTCTAATACAGCTTGGGTTTTGCATTCCTGCCTCCCTCCCTCCAGTTGCATTTAATCCATTTCAAAACCACCCTCCACTTGCATTTAATCTGTTTCAAAACCTTTAAGAGCTGTGAAGGATGTCTGGATGTAAACAAATATGAAATCCACGTAGCAAGCACTTTTAAATGAAGTTCTCCAGGTCCTGTGAAAACCAAGTGGGACACTGACTTAAGTCTCATTCCCAGGAACCTGACGCCCATCCATCTGTCTGCTGGGGCCATTGGCCTTTGAGTCAGGAGGTGACTGTCCTCTCCCGGTCAGCAGCTTTTTGATAACACTAAATAGGGCACTTGGCATAGATTACTGGGCTTCTCTTATCTGGAGAGACGGTGGGACAGAGTAAGAGCCCGATTTTGGAAACCTCTGTCTCCACTGTGCTCAGCACAGAGCGGCTAGCCAGGAAAAATTTACTGAATTTGATTCGAAGGAGAAAATTTTTGGTGAGAAAGAATACTAAACCATAGCCATGTCTACAAGTCTAGATCAGACTCTCCCTCCCCTAATATGGTTTCCAGTAAGTGTATCGGGATTCTCTTGTCTTATCTGTGAACTCTCTTGAATGATTTGCCTAGCATTGGGCATTGCTTGGTGTCCTTAGGATTCTTTTCTCTTTCCTTCTTTGTTGTATTTCCTGGTTCAGGATTAGGGAAGCAAGTTTTCCTGCACTACTTCTCAAAGTCTTTGCCCTTGTCTCACCCGTCCTTTTAGAAATGAGGGCTGAGAGGTAATGTTTCCGTCACCCACAAAGGGGCAGATGGGGTAAGACTGAGCAAAAGGAAACCAGAACAGTCAGACCCTGCACTGGAGGACGGATAAAGGATAGGGGGTAGGGTTGGTGAAAGACAAGAAAGAAACAGTTTACAATTCAGTGTTGACAAGTTAATGTCAACTCCGACCATGGGTGCCCAGATGGGGCAAGTGGGGTGGGAGACACCTTTCAACCGGAAGCCAGGGACGGGAGGACAGTGTCAGGGGGGCACTGACCCCCTGGGCAGCTGAAGATCCACCTATGACTTGTGACTCCCCAAAAACCTAACTACAAATAGCCTGCCGTTGACAGGAAGCCTTACTGATAACACAAACAGTCCATTAACACATATTTTGTGTGATGTGTATTATATACTGTATCCTTACAATAAAATTAGCTAGAGAAAAGAAAATGTGATTGAGAAAGTTATAAGGAAGAGAGCATAGATGTACATTACGTACTGAGAAAAAATCCGCATGTCAACGAACTTGCGCAGTTCCAACCTGTGTTGTTCAAGGGTCAACTGTACACGCATCTCATAAAACACAGGAAACAATGCAAATGCAAACAACAGTGAGAGACTGTTTTGCACATACAGAATTAGCAAAATTGAAGATGCTTTGGTGCAGACAGCTGGTGAGGACATGGGGGATGGGTGGGGGAGCGAGGAAAATGGGAGGAAAGGAGACCGTGCCTTTTGGGAAAATTAATTTGAAAAAGGTCGATCCTTTCTTTAACCAAGTAATTCCAGGGCTAGAAATTGACTACCGGTAGCTGGATATACTCTCAAGCAGTCACCAGGATGTACGTCCAAGGGCATTCACTGCAAAATACAGACACATGCCAAATATCCATTCATTGAGAAAATAATTTATGACGTCTGTAGAGGAAGTCATATGATAAACACACACACACACACACACACACACTCTCTCTCTCTCTGCTGTGTAGCGGAGTGCTCTCTTAAACAGTTCTCCTCCCTCCTACCCAGTGTATGTAACAATATAGCTCTAAAGTGACTCCATTAAACTCATCTTCCCCCACGGAGATTGCAAATTTCTGAGAGCAAGTATCTGTTCTTCTCAACCCCACACAGAGATCTGTGGCAAACACAGACCAGGTTTCCAGCTGTTAAGTTCACTGGTGAGAACAGAAAGCCATTAACTTGTTAATGAACTGGCGAGGTTTTATCAGAAGCTGTGGGACACTGAGTTTGGTGGGATTAGAGGTTCCACAATCCTCAGCGAGAGTAATTCCCCAGCTCAGGGACAATGACAGAGGGAAGACACCACCAGTCCCTGGCGTTCTATGATAAAAGTAGGCTTTTACCACAAAACCTTGTCATTGTGCTGCGGGAATGGCTGTCCTTGTGATGGACTCTTTAGTTGGGGTTTAATTCCATGTTCTCGGCCACGGAGATGAGTGCAGGCTGGCTTTTCAAAGCTTACATCTATCCCATCTCCAAATGTGCTTTCTTCCTTGAGTTTCAGACAGACGCTGGAAGTCTATCTGTTGATTTTGATGTTTTTTGGTTTGACTGTTCTGGGGGTGGGGGGTGGGTTAGTTTTAAGTCAAATGCTTACCTGTGTGATTTTAAACACACAATTCTGTCTCTCTTGCCCAAGTTTTTAATATACCGAAGGCCGGCGATATGGAACCAACCCAGACCAAGAGCATCTGGTTTTCACTTAGCTCTCAGTGCCCCCCATAAGGGAAGAAAAAGGGGCTGTCTGGGACTGGGGAAGCCACCAGGCCTGGCGCTGGCCTATAGCACTGGCTGGAGGCTGGGTGGCCTCTTGTCAGTTTCAGCAGTGACTAAGCAGAGGTGGCCAGGGGCCTCCTAGTGTCCATCAATCCTCCCAGAGGCAGAAGCAACTTTCTGCAGTTATCACAATGACCGTCACTGATGACTGTCCTTTCTCCCTTGCTACTCTGTGACGTCACTTGTCCCCATTATGTCCCCAGATCCCAGCCCCTGAAAGACAACATAATGGACTCATTAAATACCTGCTGAATGAACAAGCCATGAATCCCCAGCCCCTTAGCCAATACCAGGCCATTCACACACTGCAGCCCTTCCCCTCGCCTGTGTGTTTGTCCCAAACCCAGGCGCAGGTTTTGTCTAGCCTGCGTGCACTTGACTTTCTCCACTCTCTGCACCTGTGGCAAATGCAGGGTTTTAAGTTCCTTGCGTAAGAAGGGAGTTGTGGCAGGAACTCACCTCAGCCACGTTACCGTGGCCAGACTGGGGCCTCAGTTCCCTCCTCTGAAATAGTGAAGGTGACAGCCAGGGGGGCTAGTTCAAGTGCTAAAAGTTCCACAGCAGCCCCTGTGGATAATAAGTAAGTGCCAAGGCAGGGGTGGCATTCCGCTGCCCACTGGGCCACCGACCTGCCCGGCCTCCGCAGAGAAGACATTTAAACCCGCAAGTGGGATGCACGGTCTCCCATACAGTGAGACTGATAAAGGCCACACTGCCTCCCTCCTTGGATGTGTGAGGACAGAGCCCGGGCTCCACCGGGGACTGCGCTGCGTCTTCCTCAAGCCTCTCTGCTGCTCCTGGGCAGGGAGGGCAGCTTCCTCCTCGGCACCGCCCTCCCCCTCATCCGGCTTCCTCCAGAGCTGCAGGCCCAGTTCCCCGGGCGCCTGCGGCTGTCACGCGGCCCCTGGGCGTGTCACGAGCTGCAAGGCCACACGGGGCGCTCACGCGGCGCGCGCACAGTGGCCGCCGCGGCGAGGGCACATGCCGTGGGCCGTGGGCCGCCGTGGGCCGCGTCCCGCCGCGGCGAGGGCACATGCCGTGGGCCGCGTCCCGCCGCGGCGAGGGGACATGCCGTGGGCCGCGTCCCGCCGCGGCGAGGGCACATGCCGTGGGCCGCGTCCCGCCGCGGCGAGGGGACATGCCGTGGGCCGCGTCCCGCCGCGGCGAGGGCACATGCCGTGGGCCGCGTCCCGCCGCGGCGAGGGCACATGCCGTGGGCCGCGTCCCGCCGCGGCGAGGGGACATGCCGTGGGCCGCGTCCCGCCGCGGCGAGGGCACATGCCGTGGGCCGCGTCCCGCCGCGGCGAGGGCACATGCCGTGGGCCGCGTCCCGCCGCGGCGAGGGCACATGCCGTGGGCCGCGTCCCGCCGCGGCGAGGGCACATGCCGTGGGCCGCGTCCCGCCGCGGCGAGGGGACATGCCGTGGGCCGCGTCCCGCCGCGGTGAGGGCACATGCCGTGGGCCGCGTCCCGCCGCGGTGAGGGGACATGCCGTGGGCCGCGTCCCGCCGCGGTGAGGGGACATGCCGTGGGCCGCGTCCCGCCGCGGCGAGGGCACATGCCGTGGGCCGCGTCCCGCCGCGGTGAGGGGACATGCCGTGGGCCGCGTCCCGCCGCGGTGAGGGGACATGCCGTGGGCCGCGTCCCACCGTGGGCCGGGGGGACCGACGCCCCCGTAGCAGGAAGTGTACGTTTGGCTCAGAAGCAGCGCCGGGCTCTCCGCACGCGTGGACCCGGCGCGGTCACCCAGGGAGACACTGACGCTGGGACGCCGCGGGGTGGCCCACTCCCGCCACGGTGTCAACCCAACGGACAGACACGAGTGAGCACCGAACGCGGGGTTAATGAAAACTTCAGGTCACACTTGTGTGTCTGGCACTACGAAGTTTTTAAAAGCCCGGCTTTTTCTTTAGAAATCGAGTTAGGGACTCCTCGTGACTCTGGACGTGATTCGTAACGAATTACATAATCTGGGCGCTGAGATGCCAGGTGAGCGGACGCGCCTCTGCACCTGCGGGGTGACCACCTAGCCCGCGCGTGGAGGGGAACTCAGGACCCCTCTGAATCTGGGGTTCATTCCCGTGTTGTGGGGCCGGGGCGCCGAGGGGGTGGAAGAGACCGCCCTGAGAGCCTTGGAAGACAAAAAGAAACCCCAGTTAAACCCAGGCTGAAATGGCCTCCCATGCAGGGCTGCCGTGTCTCTCAAACTTTTTCCTGGAGCAGGCCTGGACCCTGACTGCACACCCCCAGGGGCTGCGCCCCCACCCGGGGTCTGTCGGGGAGGTGATGCCGGGGCCGCACACACCTCACAGCCCGCCCTGCCCTCCTTCCTTCCAGCCTCCACTTGCAGTTCGGCTCGGCCCCGAACTTACACTCAATCAGGTGAGGTCAGGAACCCCCTCAGGGACCCTCCCTGACCCTGAACGTCTATCTTGATGGCAAGCTTCCCAGCCTCCCTACATAGACACCTAACGCCCCCGGTATAGAGCACACCCTTCTTGGCCACCTGAGTACATGTCCAGGACAGAGCTTTCCTGGAAAAACGACCATGAAAGCAAATTGCAAGAAATAAAATTTGGGAAGCCAGGATGACTCAGTGGGTTAAGCACTCACTTTGCAGCCTTAGGGACCCGAGAATCAAATCCTGACCCCTGCCCGTGGGGACCCATGTGCTGAACTGGGTGGGGTGTGCTTCCCACGTGAGAGGTCCCCAGATTGATTCTTGCCCTGCACTGGCGAAACCATGTTGAAAATTGACCACATACAACTATGGAGACTGCTCTGGGCCCTGCCCCTTCTCTCTCTCTCTCTCTCTCTCTCTCTCTAAAGGAAAGGAAACTTGGCAGTCAAATAGCAAATGCCTTGAGAGACCCATACGTGGTGCTTAGTGCTTCCAGATTAAAGCAATTACTTCCCACCTCTCCTCCAACCCGGGAATCCCCAGTTGATTAGTATAACTGATGACTTTTTATTTTTTTAATTCCTTTTTTTTTATGTATATTATTTATTTATTTATTTATTGACAGGGAGAGAGAGAGATACAGAGACAGAGACAGAGAGAGAACTGAACTGGGGGAGCTCCCAGTTCAGCATATGGTTCCGCACGGGCCGGGGCCGGGATTCGATCCCTGGTCCCCGGCGCTGCAAAGTGAGCGCCTAACCCACTGAGCCATCCCGGCTTCCCCTAACTGACTTTGTATATTGTTTGTTTGTTTGTTTGTTTCCCAAAAGAGTAAATCTGATATTTTTAACTGGCAACTAATGATAATGATATTAGGCCTGGTTAACTTCCGTTTTATAAGACCCGCCTTACCCCCAACCCCCATTCTCTTTTTTTTTTTCCTCAGGCCAATCACCTCCCCCCATGCAGAGTTTAAGCATTGTCATGGGCTGGGTCTCCAGCCTGCCCGCCCACCTGTGGGGACATCCCCATCATCCCAGGGGTTTGTCCTTGAGGAGGGAGGGTCCCTGGGGAGGTTGGCACTCTGATGATCCCCCCCACTACCTCCGGGCGTCCTGACTCCTGCTTCTCCTAAGACCTGGGGAAAGTATCCTTTTCATCTGGGGTAGTTTTCTCGCTATATTCCCATTTCCAGTTCCGGAAATTAATGCTTTCCTTTGGGTGTTTTGGCAATGACCGTGAACTAGAGCCACGCTATCGTTTTCCCCACCAAGCTGCTGGGAGCGGTGGACGGCAGCAAGATGAAGTGCTTCTCTTCCAGGTAGGAGCCAACCTTGAACCTGTGATGGGGAGAGCTTGCCAACTTAGGACGTAATGCTCAGACCTTGAAAGCTGCCAACAGGGCTGCTGTTTTTCCTGAAAGACCTGGAACTTCATACTTGTAGTTACACCCAACTTTGCCATCAGTTTTTAAGGTTTTTCAATTAGATTCATGGTTCTACCTCTGCCCAGTGTTTTTCTACACTTTTTAAAGAAGTCAATATGACAACTAAATTAAAAATCTGTGTCTGAGAGGATTAAAAGCATAGACAGACTCAATAGTTGCAAAACCATTGAGAACAGTGGGAAATGTTTTTAACCTGAAAGTCTTTCAAATAACTGGTTTAAATAAACTAGTTGGTACAATGTGATTTGCCGATTACGTGAACGTTATGTAGCCGTTTTAAAGCTCGTTAATAAAAGCTATGTAAAGGAGGAAAATACATACATGTGAAATAGAAGGTAAAAGGTTTATGCTTAACATCATGTGCAGACCAGAACAGAGCCTAAGGAGTAATAATTCACATTGAAAAGAGTTGGATATGAATTTAGGTGGCTTCTATTCTCGCTTTCCTTTATGTTGCGTGAATTCCTCAGCCATTGCAAAAGAAACGGAACAGAAAAAGAAAAGGTGATACTTTCAAATTTCTCATGAGTGGTCTGTAGTCTTGACCTTGTGATGAGAAGCCCCAGGTGTTAATTCTGAGAGTTTTGTTTGCTTTGTTTTGCTAACAAGTCTGGTTCCCCCTCCTAGGGTGATTTTGATCATGGCCATTTCCAAGGCTTTTGAATTGAACTTAGCTGCTGGTAAGACGTGTTTTTAGTTCTTTTGATCACTAGCAATTTTCATGGGGCCTGAAATACTGACTCCGAGAGCTGATTTTGCCATTCAGGGTTGGGCCACCGAGAACTTGCTCAGCTGTCCCAGGGAGACCTGGCCGTCCGACACGGCAGCCTTTGGTCCCGGGAGGAACCTGCAGTTCGTCGTCAGCCTTTGCAGTTCGTGCCACCGATGAGAATCCAGGACAGTAAGACCTACCTACTTAGCTCCACAGTGTGGGGGACATCACCGCCGTGTCCAGCACATGTGGCCCATTTTTGCCGCTCTTTCCCCCGAGAGAGTGGGTGCCGGGTCTGGAGATGCGGGGAGGGGTGGGCAGGTTTCCGTGGTGGAGGCAAGATAGGCATTGTGTTTTTGCCTCCCTGGAACGCCGTTCCTCTCCTGCTTCCGGATGCGGGAACCATCACTGGCCTTTGCATGTTAAGGGTTTCTGTGCTCAGAGGCCCAGGTAGCAAAAGGGACACGAAAACCCGGAGTCTTATTCTGGGAGGTTGACAAAGTTTAGACATCTACAAGCATTTGGGGGGAGCGTACGTCCTGGGCGCCTTGTTAGCCTTTGCTAATGAGAACTCAGCTTTCCAATTGCTCCACCCTCTGAGCCACCTCTTCTTACTTTTCAGGTAAGAAGCTCAACAGAACGTGCTGTCTGAACGGGGGAACCTGCATGTTGGGGTCCTTTTGTGCCTGCCCGCCCTCCTTCTATGGGCGGAACTGTGAGCACGATCAGCGCAAAGAGTAAGCCGTTAGAAGCGTGGGGGGTGGGGAGGAGAGGGGGAGGGTAGTGGGGATTCGCGATACCTAGGTGCCGCCCTGTCTGTGCCTGCCTTCTCAGGAACTGTGGGTCAGTGCCCCATGACACCTGGCTGCCCAAGCAGTGCTCCATGTGTAAGTGCTGGCACGGCCGGCTCCACTGCTTCCCCCAGACGTTCCTGCCCGGGTGTGGTAAGTGTCCGCTCCCCTCTTACCCCCGTCAGGTTAGCTAGTCGCCTGTGGGCGTTTAGTTCACGGGGGTCTCTTCTTACCTCATGGCTTGTTAGACACTGGCAACCAAAGTTCTGTTTGTAAAAACATCAAGATGGGATAGTCTGCCTTGGTGTCCTTGATATTTCAGCCCTTAAAATGTCACAAGTGGTGCTTCCTGTCAGATGGAGAGTTCTTTCAAGCCTATTTGACCTTGTATATACTGTGTGAACTTAAGGGAAATAAACAAGCAGAAGGAGGCTTGGCCTCTTAACACAATAAGAGACGCCTCCTGGGGTCCTTTTCCTTCCAGCAGGGAGGCCCAGTCCCACCCCACCAGCAGGGGGGGCCCCACCTCCAATTAATGCCCTCCATCCCACTGGTTTCTTAGGAACTACACAGACCCCCCCTGGTGATTGGTCTCAGAATCCTGTTCACCTTGATTTCTACTGATTTGAGGAAAAGAGTGACAAGGGCAGGGACCTAGAGAACTAGAAAAGAGGAACCCCCACCCTGACCCTAACCAGCTTTCTAGGTCCACCCAAGTTCAGGGGCCTCTCATAGTTCTCACCATATAAATGTTAGAAATTGAAAACGTTTAAGTCCAGAGAGTAAATGAAAGCAAATGGGTCACTTGGGTACAAGATGGGCCCCCAATGGGGCCAGGGGTAGGGGTTCCATTTGCGTCCTCAGTGCCAGCCCTAGGACGGTCGATTCGTAAGCAAGTGCAGGTTGAATGATTGGATGGGTGGCAGCCGTATCTTTTCTGCAAATTGGAACCTAGAATGTGCTGTCTTCTCATCAGAGCCTAACCAAGTTCTGCACCCCTGCCATTGACTTGCAGGTGTCACTGGCTGGGGTAGGTTACCAGGTATGAGAGCATGTGCCCAGGGACGAACAAGTTCACAGTAGACCTGTGGCAACTTAACAATGAACGGTTTTTTTCCAGAGGACTCTAAATTCCTTCTATTCGATACTGTTGATTTCGTAAGCACACTGTATTCGTCAAGTGTCGGGCCCTGACTGATTTTTAGTTCATGTAGATATGCCACGTATGTGGGTAGCAGGTTCAACTGCTGGAGGGGATTTCCTTGAATGACCCAGTGTCCCTACTTTCCAGATGGTCACGTGATGGATGAGCACCCTCCAGCTTCCAGGACTCCAGAATTAACGCCATCTGCACGTATCACTCTCATGCTGGCTGGCATCTGCCTGGCTGTCCAGCGTGAATATTAATCAGCATTTGCATGTAACATTCATCATGCAAGTTTCATGACCTGTAAAGGCTTTCGATCTAATGTCCTGAGAAATGATCATGTGTTGCCCAGATATAGTGAATAGATTTCCATACTGGTCCCTAACATTTCCTTAAAGTACAGGCCAACCTCAGAGATATTTCAGTTTGGGTTCCAGACCGCCACAAGAAAATGAACATTGCAGTAAATCAAGGCACACAAATGTTTTGGTTTCCCGATGCATATACCATAAAAACTATGTTTATATAGTAGTCTATGAAGTGTGCAGTGGCATCTAAGGAATGTACATACCTTAATTAAAACATACTTTATTTCTAAAAAATGCTAACCATCATCTGAGGCTTCAGGGAGTTGTAATCCCTGCTGGTGGAGAGTTTTTCCTTTAATCTGTAAAACTGCAATAAATGAGGTTTTCCTCTGCCTTGTCCTTCCCAAAAACTAAAAACCTCAGCCATACCGACCTGTGCCTAAGTCCTGTGTCTTGCTGCATGTAACTGCCAAGGGCTGCTTAATCTTCAGATTGTTTAAAAGCTAATTCTGATGTAGAAGTGAGGATATAACTGAGTGGATTAAAATCAAGACGTGTGTGTGTGTGTGTGTGCGCATGCCTGTGCCTGTGAACCAGGGAGACACAGCAAATGGGAGAGAACAATAAAATGGGTTATTTGGTTGATAAGATGGGCACCGAAGCAAGTTAAAAAGCCAAGTTGGACAAGTGTCTATAGAAAGCTATGAGCATAATAGACCAGGACACTCCATTATTGACAAGGTATTGCAGAGAAAGTCTTGGAAAAAAATTTCCCCAATAAAAGTGCTTCGTTATATTTTTCCCACACTATGCAATTATTTTAATTTGTAAAAGCGAAAATGTTCCCAGCATATTTAGTTGTAAACCAGGTGATAAAACTAGAAAAGCTCGTTTTTAGGATTTGTTGTATATGTGCGTATACCCAGAAAAAATGGGAAATGCACTTGTATTGATCCATGTGTGAACCATGGTTCTGGGGGTGCCCGTGGCTGCTGCGTGGTGGGGGTGGGTGTTTTCCTCTCTGTGCACTTTGGTATTTTCCATGGCAAGGATGTACCACGTCTGTTCTCACATGTGAAACCAAAGGAACGGGAAGAGCCAGGAGTTGAGGCGGTGCCCAGTGCTGGCTCCAGTGTGTGTGCCCCACTCAGGGATAAGATTTGTGCCCGTTAACAAGGCACTGCCTGATCCACAGTTCGTGTTTTTATAAACTAATGCCCTGAAGGTGCAGAATGCCAAATGAGGGTTTTTTTGCGGTGCTGAATGAACAGGTGAGATGGGATCAGGGGGAGCAGTGAGGGACACCCCTCACAGCTGGATGCGAGTGGCCCAGTGTTGGGGGCTGTTCTGGCCACTTGCTGCCGGGGGTTCAGTTTCCCAGTCGTTGAACCTGGGGTGGGGGGGGTGTCCCTGTGCCACTGTGTTTGAATTGAGTGAAATAGAACATTAGTACAAAAAAAAAGTCTTCAGTAGAAATCACATGTCTTCTCTACCTATTTACCGCAGAGTGTCTTAAAACTTTCTTAGAAATGGAAAATAAAAAATACTTGTGATTACTGAAAGAAGGCTTCTCATTTGCAGTTCATAATCCATAACCACCCCGTGGGTGAGGCTGGGAAAGCATTTTCCAAACTTGGGTGCTCACGTGCCACCTTGTCACCTTGCTTTGGGTCACATCATCTGTACATAATTCTTTTCTTTAGATCAAGTCGTTTTTTAATATAAAAAACATAACATAAAATTTACCATTTTATGGGAAGCCGGGATGGCTCAGCAGGTTGAGCGCTCACTGCAGCCCTGGGGTCAGAGGATCGAGTTCCAGCCCCAGCCCGTGCAGACCCATATATGGAACTGGGGTGTGGCCCCCAGTTTGGTTCTTGCCAGGGCGAGTTTCCCATGGGGAAGGCCCCCACCAGGTTCCTGCCCTGCATGGCCCCGGCCCACCAGTGTGGAATGAGACCATGTCACAACTAATGATTTGAAGCTATGGAGACTGTCCTGAGCCCTCCCCCCTTTCTCTCTCTCTCTCTCTCACCTCTCAAACAATAAAATCTTTTAAAAAAACAAACAAAAGCAAGATAAACACCTTATTAGCCCATATAACAGCTCAGCTGAAGAGAGAGGTCTTTGTGTTTTTGTTTTGTTTTTTCAGATATTCTTGGAAGGCCCTTCCTTACCTATATGTAGTAAGTTTAGTGATCAAGTGCTTGGTCTCTAACAATCAAATGCCCACTGTGTGACCGTGGGTAAATTACTTATGCTCTCTGTGCCCCTCAGGGCTAATGTGAGTTATTCATAGAAAAAGTGAGGGGAAGCCGGGATGGCTCAGTGGGTTGAGCGCTCACTTTGCAGCACCGGGGACCAAGGATCGAATCCCGGCCCCGGCCCATGCAGAACCATATGCTGAACTGGGAGCTCCCCCAGTTCAGTTCTCTCTCTCTCTGTCAAAAAGAAAGAAAGAAAAAGCGAGAACAGTGCCTGGCCTATAATGAATGCCATAAGTGTCATTGTCTTTGAGCCCTCTGAGGATTTAAGGAAGCTAAGGACTCTTCAGAAAGAAATGTACAGGTTAGGTACATACAAGGGCATCATGAACCCTTGAAGCCTCTTCATGATCCATGGACCTTGGGTTAAGAACCCTCCCAGAAAGCACTGTGTATAGTCAGTCCTGACTTAGCTACGTACCTGTCTAACAACCACTCGGACTTATGACCAGTTAATTCTCCAGCTCCAGGAATCCCCTGTCTCAGTATGTCTCGTTCCTGCAGTCGGTTAGTATTCACTGCATGAAGCATTCACAATCACACAAGAGTATTTTGTTTATAAGTGTGGTGTCGCATGGTACCTCTCGAAAAATACCCGATGGTGCCACAACACACCACAAGATATCCGACTTTGAGTGTCTCGCTTATCGACAAATTCACTTAACGACCCACTCATAGAAACGGAATTCGGTGGTTAAGTGAGGAGTGCCTCATCCAAGCTGGAGATGACCTTGAAACCGTTCATTTCCAAATAAATACAAGGAGGACTTAGAATGATGAGTTTCTAAGGCCTGGCAGAGGCAGAACTAGTTCTTAACTCAACCTCTGAACTCTCCCAGTCTCCCCAACCCCACCCCAGGCTGCCCCCTGGTGACACCTTGGTCATCTATAGAGGACTCCCGCCCTCATCCCCAAACACATCCCCCACTGCCTAGCAGCATCCCCGGCTGTGCTGCCCCAGGTCACCTGCCACAGTCCAGCACGGGCGTCAGCACGCGGAGACGTGCACACACATTCTCCCTCCCCCGGGGCCCCAGTGGAGGAAGAATCCCGTCCCACAGCCACTTCAGCCTGCCCCCTCATCCAAGAAGCCAGCCTCAGGGCTGGCCAGGGAGCTGCTCTGTGGGTGGCCTCTGCCCTCCCCCGCCCTACCCTTGAAACATAAGGACGTGCTTGGCGAGATGTGACTGGACTCAGCAGCCTCATCCTTAGTGTCTGGAAAGACCTCAAAACGTCCTTGCCCAAAATAATCGTCCTGTGGCTCTGCGGGACAACCCTCTCCCGTTCTCATTTTTCTTCGGAGAGTGACAGGGAAGACTCCGGTGAAAAGGCTGCCGTAATCCAAGGCAGCTCACGGACTGCGGTCCCTCCTGCCAAGCAGGAGCGGCTTATCCGAAGGCTCAGGTTCAGAAACGGGTGGGAAAGGTCAGGACAGAGACGCAAGCCCAGGCCCTGTCAGTTTCGCAACTCTTACCTTTTGCAAAGCACGCCTTTAAATCAGGTCCTTGAGGACAGATTGCCAGGGGGACCGACGTCTAATTCCCTACAGATTCGTGCATCCCAAAGTGGTCCAGCGCTCCCGGCCCCAGAAGGCACTAGAGTTTGCAGAGGATGTCTCTCAGGAAAGCCCTGGTCCCAGCTTTGCGTGAGTTGGGGTCTGCAGTGGACCGAGATCTGGGCTGCTTGGGAAACAGCCGTGATTCTGTCTGTCAGTCCTGTCCTGCCTCTGCCTGGGCTGCCTGTCCCTCAGGGACCTGCCCACCTACAGACCTCCTCTTTCACTTCACTGATCTCCCCTTTAGGGCAGCGACATTATCGCATGGGGGCCTTCCCACGCTTACACTCATCACACTTCTTACCCCTTTTCCTTATTCCCCTTGATAACTTAGATAATGTAATTGAAAGCTCTCTGTAAACAAAAACCACATCCTAGCAAATCAGTATGAAGTGTGTCGTCTTGCAGGGTCACTGTCATGACTCAGGACTTGACTTCTCCATCAGGTCAAGGGGACCCTGGGAGTAAGGAGGCAGAGAAGCAAGATGCTCCGCTGTTTCCTCTTTAATCACCCGGGGGTCCTGGGGAAAGAGCACAGGTTTACCCAAAGCGAAAGCCCTACAGAGAGGCTGGAACAACTCCGCCATCGACTATCACTGCAATTTTCAGACTTGCCCCGGATTCGACCCAGCCATCCAGAGACCTCTTCACTTATGGGAACCATAGTTTAAAACCCAAAACAGAGACAGTACGGTCTTCAAGGAGCAGCGTCCTCAAGGGTGAAGAGGTTGGGATATCTGCAGTCAGGAATATCCTCGAAAGGTCATCCTATCTTTGTGAGCGTGGTCACGGGCACCTTTAATAGTCTGTGCCTGGCGGTACGGTCCTTTGGGATATAGCCTCCGGAGGGTTTCTTGTTTTCCATTCCATCCGTGGCCAAGTCACAACAGCTAATGATGCTGAACTGTCATGAGTCACATGCAATAAACTGGACTCCAGAACCCACAGTCTTACATGCCAAGCCCTCTTTATTGTCCCAACTCCAACAACCCATTCTACTTGGTCATTTATTTGGTCATTTGTTTTTTTAACTAACCACATTGGCCACAGTTATTTTCTATTTAAGTATCAAAGATTTAACGTTGAATCCCCTGCCTCCTCCTTATGAAAATGATGACCAGAGATGTTGACATGCCTTCGTCAAAGGTGGGCTCAAATTACAGACTGCTAATCATGTTTTATGTGGATATTTACAATGCATACTCGACATTTATGTGCCTAGTATATGGATGGATTCCAACAAGCATAGCTTCAAAAGTGCTCGCGTGCTTTGCGTTCAGACCAACGTAGGTTTGAGAATCAATTCTGCCGTATATGGCTGTGGGATCATGGGCGTGTTATTCAGTCTTTCTGAGCCTCCTTTCTTATGTCTATAAAACAGGGATGATAAACTCATGTGAGTACTGTCAGGGAAGAACCACCACATAACGTAAAACGCTTCACAATATAACATACATAAATAGTAATTTCCTTATCCCTTTTCTCCCCCGGTGGAAAATTAGTCTCCTGTGCTTACATTTCAACATTCTTCTGATTCTGAAGCAATGAGATAACTACCATCCTCTACTGTGAACTCAGAATGGCACTCACTCTGAGAAAGAAAGCAGTGTTAGGTTAACAGGAAGGTTCGGTGCTACCAGCCCTGGGAAGGCCTTTCCTGTCCCAATCAGCATATCCCAGAAGAGCAACCAAAGGAAGGTGAGAAACACCATGCAGCCCATGTAAATACTTCAGGGGTCACAAAACCAACATTACTAAGAATGGTTGGAATCGGCTAAAGAAATGTGTTGGCTTCCTGACTTCTGCATTATTGATCTTGAACTTCCTTTATAAAAGGTCTGACCTTATTGTGGGGCGCTCCTTTTCTTTTCAACAAAGGAGAATCTGACTGAGAAGACCCCGGAGGTGTCTTTACACATAAATTATAAACAGAATGAAAATTTGGAAATTCAGAAGGTTGTCAATTCAAAATTCAGTTGAATTAGGGAAAATCATAAATGTTTATCCTTTGAAATTCCATGCTAGGGAAGTAAATAGATCTTTCAGATCACATGGGAGGGGGGAATTGGGGAGTAAAACACTTAGGAAGCTTAATTTGATAACTTTTTTCTTAAAGGACTTGCTAATGGCTTCAATAAACTTTGAGGAATCTCATATAACCAAAAAGGTTTTCCCAACATTTAGTATGTCAGTGCAAATAATAATAATAATCCTTCAAGATAATCTTTTGCCTATTAAATATTCACTTCCACTGTGGATTTCTTTTGAAGAGGAAAACGGTATTTAAAAGCTTATAGCAGAAATATTTTACTACCATTTTATCCTATCCTCTCTGCTTGTACATAACATTTATAGCAGAAAGGTACTAGAAGCAAATCCGGTGTTTTTACCTGTCAGTCAGATCTACCTCCCATTCTCTCCCATGATAAAAGCCTCACCAGAGGGATGCTGGGATAGCTCTGCAGTTGAACAATTGCCTTGTAGTCGCAAGGTTCGGAGTTCAATTCCAGGCCCAGCCTATGCAAACCCATATGCTGAACTGTGTGCAACACAACTGGTAACCCCGAGGTGGCTCTGTGGCAAAGCTTCTCACCTCCCACGTGGGAGGCCCCTGGTTCTGTTTTTGCACCGTGTGGCCCCACATCCGCCTGTGTAGAATGAAGCCATTCACAACTAATGATGTGCAACTGTGGAGACTGCTCTGCACCCTGCCCCCTTCTCTCTCTCTCACCTCCTCTCAAACAATAAAATAAAATTTAAAAACCCTCCCCGTGGGATCCGTGGTGCTGCACCATTAGATAGTCTCATTGGGACGGAAAGGGCTGCTCCCCCTGCCTCCCAGTCCTAGGCTCCCACGCGGGGTTTGAACTTGAAAACGTATTTGTAAGCTGTGGCCGAGCGGGGTTTGATGACACCAGGACTGTTCTCAGACACGGGACCAGCCCAGAGGTTTGACCCAGGAACTCATGGGCACCTTGAAATGGCGTGAAGGCCACTTTCAACTGAGAAGCCCTTGTCCATATGGCATCTTCACTGGAAGACGACAGTGTCCCCTGGCCGGTTCCTGCTCCAGCTGGGGAAAAGCTGGGCAGACTGTGAAATGTCTTCACCAAGCTCCACGCATGGATTAGCAACCCCCAAGGACAGCAAGCCTCCCTGAGTCACCCTGTAAAGTGACCCCAAAGTGTGACTTGTCACCCCCTGCCAGGCGCCTCTACACCCGGGGGTGGCGGGCAGCTGAGGCACAGCGGGTTCGTGCTCACGGGTAATCCAGAGAATGTTCTGAACAATAATGGGTTCCAGCCAACTCATGGTCCCCGCGGCTTCTGCCAGAGCAGAGCTCCCCTGCCCGGGGGTGGCCGGGGGAGCAGGGAAGGAGGCTACCCTGTCCCTGCAATAAGACCTCTGCGATTCCGATGCTAATTTGGTGCCGAGGCATTTCTGTGCGTCCTCCGCTCCGCATATAAAGGGCTGAGACCTGAGCTCCCAGAACCAGCAGGCCCTGGCCTTCCGACGCCCCCGAGCCGGGCTACTCGCCCCCCTTTACACCATCAAGACAGCAGCAGAGTCATCGCAAAGGTAAAGGGTGTTGAACTTGAGCGTGCCTGGGACGGAAGCTCGCCTTGCCCTCCTCGGGGGAGTGAGGTGCATAGACGCCTGACTTTTTCCGCCCCTGGGTTCCTCTTTTCTCTGAAGCCCCTTGTGCCTGCTTAGAAGTGCCTGAGACGTCTTAACGGTGCTTCGTGTCTAGTTTGTGTACGTGAATGATGCATTCAGACACAGGCTAAACGGCAAACGCCAGAATCCCTGCCAGGCTCACTGAACCAGGCTCTGTGAGACACTGAACAAAGGCAGTGCATAGTGAGGAAAAGATGCTGCACCCCCAGCCCGCCCCCACCAGGACCCACCAGCCTCAGGGAGTTCCACAGAGATGCGCACCCTCAGTGGTCTCTCAGAAGACAGAGGCTTAAGGGGATGTACTAAGTTTCAGTCTTTGTCATTCCCAAGCCGAGCGGCTCCAACTTTAATATGCATGTGAATCACCTGGGGAATCTAGTTAAAATGCAGATTTGGATTCAGGTTTGGGGCCTGACAAATTCTGCATTTCTAATGACTCCCAGTGCTGCTGGTTGGAGGGACCATTGAGCAGCAAGGTCCCGTGGGGCTTCAGGGCCGTACATGAGCTTTACAATTTTCAGTGGCTTAGTGCTCTCTTCAGCTGCACATATACTAGAATTTTCAGTGGCTGAATCTTACCAAATCGGCAAAGTCAAATACGTTGCACTAAAGACATTTGTGCTCTGTTTTCATATTTTCACTTTTATGGTAACATGTGACAAAAAAAGAAAATGAGTCTTTTGTGTGCTCAGTTCTGGGAATTTATCATCCGTATAGCTCCATGTAACCACCACCACAATCAGGGTACAGAATAATTTCATGACCCCCAAAATTCTCTCATGCTATGCCTTTGTAGCTATCCTCTTCCTACCTCTAACCCCGGGCAATTATAATAGTCTGTCTTTCCAAGACTTTCTTATAAATGGAATCATCGAGAATATGTAGTCTATCGAGACTAACTTCTTGTACTCAGCATAATGTCTTTGAGATTCACCCAAATGATTAAATGTATCGATAGTTTGTTCTGTTTTTATTGCTGCACAGTATTCCAGTGTGTGGATGTTTGACAGTTTTTTATCCATTTGCTCATTGAAGGACTATTAGGTTGTTTCTTGACTTGTTGGCAATTGTAAATAGAACTGTGTACAGGTTTTTGCTGGAGCGTAAGCTTCTATTTCTCTAGGCTATATGCCTCAGAGTGGGATTGTGGGGCCCATATAGTAGCTATATGTTTATAAGAAGCTGCCAAACTGTTTTCTGGATAATACCTGCACCACTTTGCATTCCCAGCAGCAATGTATGAGATTTCCAGTAATTCCATACCCATCCTCCCTAGCACTGATATTATCATGTTCTTTACTTTGGTCCTTCTTATAGTAGTGTAGTGGTATCTCTAAATGGTTTTAATTTGTATTTCTTTAGTAGCTAATAATGTTGAACATCTTTTTTTTTTTAAGATTTATTTTATTGTTTTTGACAGAGACAGAGAGACAGAGACAAGGGGGCAGGCCCAGAGCAATCTCCATAGTTGCATGTCATCAGTTTTTCAACATGGTTTCCTTCCACACAGGTGGACGGGAGACTCGCAGTGTGGGGACTGGGGGCCTCCCGCATGGGAAGCACACCCCAGTTCAGCATATGGGTCCACATGGGCCAGGGCCGAGATTCGATCCTCAGGCTCCGGGGCTGCAAAGCGAGCGCTTAACCCGCTGAGCCATCCTGGCTTCCCCAAAACGTTCATTTTGATGAAACCCAATTTATTTATTTATTTATTTATTTTTCTTTTATAGGTTGTGTTTTTGGTGTCATGTCTAAGACCCCAAGCCATAAACAATTTCTCTTATGTTTTCTCCTAAAAGTTTTACATTTTGTATTAGCTCTGTGATCCGTTTTGAGTTAGTTTGTATAAAATATGGGGCTTGGGTCATGTTCTTTTTTCTTTCTTTTTCTTTTTTTTTCTTATTGGCACCCTGTTGTTTCAACACCATTTGTTGTGACAGGTCTCTCCTTTTGCCATCACCCAACACCACATATCTTTAGAGAAAGTTTTAAAAGAGGCAGCGCGATTCCTTCAACTATATCCTTCATTTTCAAAAGTGCTTTAGTTATTCCAGTTTGCTCTTTAGTTACTCTTTTGCCTTCCCATATACATTTTAGAACCAGCTTCTCTTTATCTACTAAAAATTCCAACTTGGATTTTTATTAGTTGCAATGAATCTATAGGTTAATTTTGGGAGAACTGGTACGTCTGCTATGATGAGTCTTCTAATCCATTAACATGATATGTGTTTCTATTTGTTAACATTTTCTTTCAATTTATTCATCAGCATTTTGCTGTTTTTAACAAGCATATTTTGTACATCTCTTGTTAGATTTATACCCAAGTATTCCTGGGGGAGTTATTATAAATGGCATGTGTTTAATTTCTGCTTCCAATTGTTCATTGCTGGCATATAGTAATTTTGTGTATTGATTTCATCCTTGCAAATCTCACTTATTCTAGGAATTTTGTGGCTTGCTTCATGGGCACTTGAAAAGAATCTGCATTCTGCCATCGCTGGGTGGAGAGATTCATAAATTACACTTCGATCTGGCTGGCTGATGAAACTGTTCTGTTTTCCATATCTGTGATTTTTCTCTCCTGGCTCCGCTGTTTGGGATCAGAACCACGCATGTATAGCCGGGGACGGGGCTGTGGGGGGAGGGGGTGGGCAGCCTCGGCGCTCAGAAACAGTTTTTAAGGAGTCTCTTTGCAGAGGTCTGTCCACCTCTGTGGTATTGCTGGTAATTTCTAGGTCCCTGGACGCCTCTTTTTTTCAGTCCTTTAGCCAGAAACCTGGGGCTTTAGTTACCTGTTCTGCTGTGGACTTCTGGGGCTGTCCTCATAGCTGGAGTCAAATGTCCATAGGAGAGAGAGAGAGCGAGCAGCGAGGGTCCGCTAATACCATAGGGCCCCAGCTCCTTCTGTCCGAGCAGGTTTTGCTGTCCTCCGGGTTCTGGGTCGGCAGGCCCTGCTGTTACGGGTCAATACCATTGCTGCTGCCATGCCTCCTTCCCCTTGGAGTGCGTGGAGACCTGAGAGAATGGAGAAAGGAAAAACAAGTGCTTTCCTTCCTGCTCTGAGCAGCAGTCTCCTTTCTCCCTAGAATCAGGGGACTTCTTGGCGCTCTCTCTGGCCTTGCTCCTATGTCTGGGTTTCGTGTTGCCTTGAGTCTAAACTGCAGACACCAGATTGATGCTGGTAGAAAATGGAGCGCCGTTCGATGGGAATTGGGGTGACGTGTGCTTCCTCCATTTTATGTGGAACTGGAGCCCTCTGTCCTATCTCAAGCTGTGATCTCTACGAAGCCTTTTAAAATGTTATGAAAACTAGTCTGAAAAGAGTTGCACTTCTGAGAAGTTGATATACAAGAAATCTCCTGGTTGTGCATGGTCAGCTGGTACATAATGAGCCACTCCAGCCAATGAGTCCTGAGAATGAGCAGTTTAAGCCAAAATTCTTGTTTAAAAAAACCACCCCTCTCATTCCTCAATTTGGGTTTAATACCCCGAGTAACCCGAGACTTGGAAAATTAAATGGTTGGTGCCACATTTGGACTCACAATGGACAAATGTGCCTTTGTTTTTAGATGGTTCACTGAGCATTCATTGGCCCCTCCGGCTGCATAGATGCCTCACAGATGGTAAAAGTTCAGCACATTTTGTCTGAGTGAAGTGAGGTGAGGGTGTTACATGCTGCCATGCTCTTCAAGCACGAATTAATTCTGGGAAGTGCAGTTCCTAACTGTCACTGAAGCTGTGGCTTTTCCCAGTTGGTGGTAATGAGCTGGGAGTAGCAGCACCAATTTTCTCCAAAGAAGTGTAATCTGGTGGCTGGATTCATGGCAGAGGAGATACAGAGAATAGAACCATTTATTTTATTAAGGACAATCCCTTATGTTTCCAAAGGGCTTTGCAACTACTGATATTTCCCTCCTCACGTTGTCTGCAAGGTAGAGTGGTTTCCTCCTGGCAATTGCATACAGCTCTGGAATCATCACTAGAAACAAGATATAGAACATTTCAATAACTCTAAAGTCCCCCATGGCCCTTTGCTGCCAGTCCCCTCCCCCAGCGAGGCCCCAGGCCACCCCCATCTGCTTCCGGGGTTGTCAATTACACTCTGTTAGCTTTGGACAACGATGTCCTTACGCCAGACAACAGGCAATCAGAGGGCCAGGATTCAGCTTGTCAGAGTCAGGCACACAGGGTGACGCTTTAATGCCCACTGGTGTTGGGCATTTTCATGAGCACAATCTTCAAAATAATCCCATTTCCCAGATGACAAAACTGAGGTACAGAATGCATAAAGAAAGCCCCAAAGCTGTGACGTGACAACTAAACGCGTTTAACGCCTGCACACACTCCTGTTGATAGAAACTTGAGAAGCCATTCTTCTGTGAGGAGGACAGAAGGACAGAGGTATTGGCCAGGTGCCTAGTCACATCGCTGGACCCTGACGACAGGAGGCTGTGGTCACCCTGCTGCTGAGGGTCTGCGCCTGGACAGGATCTCCCTCAGGTCAAGGACGTTCGGCTGATACTTTCTCTTTCAGGGGATGAACAATCAGTACGTCCGCCGGGAGGTCTTCTGCCGGAACACCTGTCACGAGCTCAAACACTTCTGGGAAAAGGAAATTGGCAAACAGACATGCTACCGAGAATCCGAGGAGCATCGCCTGGGACGAAGTGCGCTGACAAAGTATGCGGCTTGTCTGCCTGGTTTTGTTAATTACCTTTTAAAAACAGACGCTAATTTTTTTAGAGCAGGTTCATAGCAAAACGGAGCCCAAAGTAGGAAGTTCCCACGTTCCCCGCTCCACGCACAACCTCCCACGTCCACGCACAACCTCCCACCACCAGCACCCCCACGGTGAGCACATGCTGACAACATCATTATCACCTTTGTGTGTCCATGTTTTTAAAGCAAAATTGGTTTCCCCAGATAAATGCCAGATGGGCAGCTCAGAGGACACAATTCTTTTATTTTATTATTTTATTTTATATTTTATTTTATTGTTTGACAGAGACAGACAGAGAGAAAGGAAAGGGCCCAGAGCATTCTCCACAGCCATACATCATTTGTTTCGACATAGCTTCATTCCACAGGCGATGTGGGGCCGCATGGGGCAGGGAACTTGGGGCCTCCCCCATGGAAGCTCGCCCCAGTGGGAACCAAACTGGGGGCCTCCCATATGGCAAGCACACCCCAGTTCAGCTTATGGGTCCACACAGGCCGGGGCCAAGATTCAATCCCTGGACCCCATGGCTGCAAGGCAAGCGCTCAACCCGCTGAGCCATCCCGGCTTCCCTCAGAAGACATAATTATTTTTATTTCCCACCCATACATTGCTGCCACCATCTAGAGTCAGTCATGGGCAATAATTTTAAAAATTCTTCCAAGTTAACAAGTGCACACCCCGATTCTTACCTTTATAAACAGAGAAAGATCTCTTCTCTGTCGCCAGTTGTAATGCATGAGGGTTACACTAAATTTGGGGAGCAGGTCAGCTGAGGTGTCCATGAAAAGCAATTAAACAAGGGGACAGTGACTGATTCTCATGTGTGTAAAGACACAGGATGCTGCATGGTTCTGGGAGGAGGGCTCCTGGCTTCTCCCCTTTCTGGCGTGCATCCCTGTTCCACCCAAGCCTGGCTGCCCAAGTGGAGAGCAGCAACTCACGTGAGCAGGCCAGGGTCACTGTCACTGTGACAACAGTGACTGCTCACCACCCCCACTCACACTGCCTCCTGATGGCAGCAGGGAGCCCCCCACAGGCCACAATGAGGGACATGCCTGTCTGGGGTCCCTGCCTCACACAACAGCTCAGCTGCTGTCTGTTCGCTAAGGACACAGTTTGTGTCGGGGGGCAGGCCCCACGGCAGGGCTGGTGACTCCATGCTGTCAGGTTATGGTCGCTGGGCTGAGAACATACATTCATTTACATGAATTCAAGTCACTGTTGCTTTCCAAACCTCCTCTGAGCCTCTTCCATCTAGAGACACCTGTTCAGCTATATCCCAGCGGCTAGCAAGAAAAATCAAGTCAAGGAAAGCCAGGACAGATCAGTGGGTTGAACGTTCGCTTTGCAACCCCAGGGTCCGAGGATCAAATCCCGGCCCCGGCTCGTGTGGACCCATGTGCTGAACTGGGGTGTGCTTCCCATGAGGGAGGCCCTGGCCCAGTCACTGCCCTGAGCAGCCCCACACGCACCTGTGGAGTGAAACTATGTAGAGAATGAATGACGTACAACTGTGGAGACTGCTCTGGGCCTTCTCCCCTTTCTCTGTCTCTATCTCTCTGTCAAAAAAAAGACAATAAAAATAAATCTTAAAAAAAAAAAGAAAAATCAGGTTGTCCTACCTGCTGAAGCCTCATGCTGGGGCTTCTCATCCAGGGATTGTCGAGAAGCTGAGTTGGGTGGTCCCTGCCATCTTCCTCCCCCCTCCCCCCTCCCCCACACCCTCCAGGCCAGGCCACTCAGTGCTGCACACCAGAGGCCACAGTGGGTCTCACGCCCTGGGGGACACACAGAAGGCCGATGGCCTGAGGAAGATGCAGAAACCAAAGCCTGGCCGTGAGGTATAAGCCACAGGGAGAGCGAAACAGGCTCTGGAGCAAACGGTACAGTTGGCTTTTACTTTTAACCTCTGTGTGTCTTCATATTTAAAGTGATTTTCTTGTAGACAGCATATATTTGAATATTGTTCTTTTATCCAATTTGAGAAATCTTTGCATTTTAATTGGATCATTTATATCATTAACATCAGTTGGTATAATGGGTTTTATTCTATCATCTTGCTATTTCTCTTAGTTCTCTCTCATCTATTCTTCATTCTGTTTCTTTTTCTGCCATTTTTGATTAACTAACTGTTTTTATGATCCCATTTTATCCCCTCTGTTGGCTTTTTAACGACACCTCTTTGTGTTATTTTAGTGGTTGCTTTAGGATTTACATATACACCCTTAATTTATCACAGTCTACTTCCCGAATACATCATTTCCCTGCAAGTGGAAGAATTTACAATAGTATAGGCCAATTTCCCCTTCCTGGTGTTTGTGCAGATGTGAAAAGTACAATTTGACTTCCACATACATTATAATCCCCACTTTACATCATTAAGAATTTTTGCTTTTAACTATTGATTATCTTTTTAAATGACCTACTCAGTTAGAAAAAAGTATTGTGTTCACACAGCTGCCTTATCAGGTGTTTTTATTCCATTGTGATCCACATTTCCATCTGGTGTCATTTCCTGCTGATGGAAGGAACCGCCTTTCACATGTTGTACTCACAGTCTGCGGGTAATGAAGTCTCTCCGTTCCTGCAGGTCCAAAAACATCTTTATCTATATTTCAGAAACACTTCCGGTTTTTGAAAGATAGTTTTGCTGGGTAAACGACTCTAGATTGGCAGAGTTTTTTTCCTCCCTGTACTTTAAAGATTTGCATTTTCCAAAAAAAAAAAAGGTTCAGAGGATTGAGATTAGAATACTTTGAACAGAAGTGAGAGTTAAAAATATGTATATACTGACATTTGCAAGTCCTCTGTATACCTTTTAGAACACCCCCCCCCACACACACACACACACACCTACGGAAGGAAAAGAGCAGAAACTTTCCCTGAACCTGTAGCCAAGCAGACGAACAATCCCCGTGTGTGTTTTGCTTCTATTTCAGGCTCAGAGAAGAATGGAGGCAGAGACTGGAAGCCAAGCTGAGGCTGAGGAACAACGCTGATGAGGCTGAAAAGCGGTCCAATGTCGGCCGGGATCTTCTTGCTTCATTGACACAAGAGGATGCACAGCATTGAGGTCACTGTGTGGCAGGAGCCATCGCTGAGTCCCTTTGCCGTACCAAACAGATATACTATTGTCTCCTCCGACCTGCAAATCCTTGCCCCTCACTCAGTGGGAAGAATCAGCCAAGTCAGTTCTCTCCACTGGGGGGCCTGCATAGTATCCCCAATGTCTCTAAAGATGAGGTTAGTTAATCCAAAGCTCCACACGGCAGCCTATATGTCCATATAATTCTCGTCTACTTTGTAAATCCAAATATTGTCAATGCTAAGCAAACGAGAGGCGATGATCTTCGTGGTCATACCTGGAACATTGCACAGTAGTTTTGCTCCACATTTCTCCTAGGAAATGGTTTCACATGTCCTTTCTTTTGCTTTCTCTTTCTGCAAAAGTAAAAATGTGCCTAGCTGCAGAAATAAAAATATTGTAAATAGTCATTAACATAAGGTTTGCAAATAAGTTGGTCTGATACTATTTTTTCTTCATACAGAATTAACTGGCTTGTTCACAAACATGATTACCCAGCCCAGTCAATCAGATCATAATAATCTGAATAAAACTCAGTTGCTTTGCCATCACTGCTGGGTATACTCCTCGTTTCCTTGCTGAATTTTAAATATCCACACACCTGCACTGCTTAGTTCCCCATCAGCTCAGCTAACGCATACCTGGCCATCCCAACAACATGTCTGCCATGTAGAATCTGAACTTTGAAATGTCACTCTCTCAGGTCCTAGAACAAGGCTGCTTCTAAAAGAACAACCTAGAACTGGTGTTCTAGTTCTCTAAATACCCTGATATGCCATGAAATGCTTTCATCCACATCTCCAGGGAGCCCAGAAGTCTTCGTGACAGACAGCAATGGGAGCCCCCAAAAGCTAGAAGGGCTGAGGGACCGTCTCCCAAGTCCCACACTTCCATGACCCAGGGCACAGGGCTCAGAGCCCTGCCTCCCGCTGTGGCCTCCCACGCAATCTGGGATCCAATTCAACTAATAAACTACAAATCCCGGCTGCGCTCATTAGAGAGCATCTTGATGAGAGAGGGATTTTCGTTGGGCATAGGAAGAAAATAGGAACCAAACAGGAGTGGAGGCCAGCCACCACAAACTGGAAAACACCACTGCTGGAATCCCAATGTGCTAGACTGGGCCAGGAAACACAGAACATTCAATGGTCATTAACAGGCTCACCACATGCCAGGCACTGTGCTATACAACAGAACACAGCAGAGAAACCCGGAAGCGCTGGCTCGGGAGGCTACAGTCTAGACAAGACAACAGAAAAGTCAAGGCAGTTCGTGGGAGGGACTTTAGCACTGGGAGCCACAGCTCCCCTAGCCTAGAGAGGGCTCCTTCAGAACAGGCTAGTTAAGCCCAAGCATCACCAAGTGAAGGTGAGTTTCTGGGCTCACCTCACGGGTCATGGGTGCTTTGAGGGAAAACATTCAGTAAAGCTAGAATGGGGGTGAGGAGACGGTGTCGCGAGAGCTGAATCTCAAAACTCAGCATCCAGGGTCTTGTTGGCTGACAGTCTGAGCTTTTCTCAAAGACGCAAGAAGCTGCTGAAGAGTGTTGGCCTGGGGAATGGCCATAGTTCTGGAGGGTTGTCCCACACCAAAAGGTGGGAGGCAGAGGCGGGAAGGCCAGCCAGGAGCTTCTGCAGATGCCTACAGAGAGGTAAGCAGGCCTTCACTCAAGCCTCCGTGCCCTGAAGCCTGGCCCGGGAGAGAAAGGGGGAGGGGAGGTGTGAGCACCATTTTATCACAGCAATGGAGGCCAGAAGTCCAAGACCGAAGCCCCAGCATGCTCAGTTTGTGGGAGAGCTCTTTCCTGTTCTGTAAGTGTAGGCTGGCCAGATGAACCATTTTCCATAGGACAGAAAACAACGGTACTGTCCCATTTCAAATGGTATGTCTGCTCAGCCTATGTAAATGGCCATCTTCTCACTGTGTCCTCACATGGAGTAAGGAGAGAAAGATAGAGAGACAAAGAGATAGCAAGATAGAGATGGATAGATAGGTAGGTAGATAGATAGATAGATAATGGTGATAGATGATATAGATAGAAAGATAGATGATAGATAATAGATGATGGTGATAGATGATATAGATAGAAAGATAGATGATAGATATAGATAAATGATAGGTGATAGATGATATAGATTAGATAATAGATGATGGTGATAGATGACAGAAAAATGATAGATGATAGATAATAGATGATGGTGATAGATGATATAGATAGATTGAAAAATGATAGATGATAGATTGATAGATGATTAGATAGATGATAGATAGATAGATTAGATAGATAGATGATAGAGCGCTCTCTGATGTCTCTTTTATAAAGGCATTAATCCTATCACAAGGGCCCCATCTTCATAATCCCATCTAAACCCAATTACCTCCCAAAGGCGTCATCTCCAAATACTATCACATTAGGGGTTAAGGTTTCAACATATGAATAGGGGGGCCGTGGGGGAAATACACAGTTCAGTCCATAGCAGAATGGGATGTTTTAAATCCGTGTAGCAAATCCTGGACACACCCATTTATAAAACCAACCAGGATCCACAAAGCACACACTGGGAGCTGAACTATGGTGTAGAATACAGCCCAGGTTTCAAAATGGTCTCTGGTTAGTCCATGAGCACAGGCTTTGAAAAGTAACTGACATTTAAAACATAGCCCACAAATGTGGGCCAGGACACGGTTCTGAACATAAATAGATGGACTGTCTGCTAAAATAGATACATAAAAAGGAGAGAGTCTCATAACCTTGTACTCAAAATGTCCAGAGTGCAGTCCAAAATTATTCATACCAAGAGCCAAGGACATCTCGATTCAAATGAGAAAGGATAACCCACAGACACCAGAACTGAGACACACAGACATTGGAATGATCTGACAGGGACCTGCAGGCAGTTACACCAACAAGCAATTATAAGCACTCTTTAAGCAACCTGAGAAAGTTAAAAAAAATCTAGGCAAAGAAATATGAAAGAACAAAATGGAAATTTCAGAAAGGTACAATAACCAAAATAAACAAAACTAACAACAAAAGTAACCCTGGAGGAGGTTAGCAGCAGAATGGAGAATACAGAGACAAGATCAGTGAACTTGCAGAAAGTTAATAAAATTAGCTAATCTAACATTTGAACAACAAAGACAACATAGTTTTCTTTTTATAAAAAAGAATAGAGTCTCAGGACCTGTGGGACAATAAGAAAAGATCTAGGCGGTCCCGGGATAGCTCAATGAGTTGAGCACTTGCCTCCCAATCGCAACATCTGGGGTTCAGTCCTCAGCCCTGGCCCTTGCAACTCCATGTGCTGAACTGTGGTGCAGCTAGTAACTGCCTGGATGGATAGGTAACAAAGCTTCTCCCCTTCTATGTGGGAGGCCCCCAGTTTCGTTCCTGCCCCACACAGCCCCATATCCATCTGTGATCTGTGTGGAATGAAACTATGTCACAACTAATGATACACAACTATGGAGACTGCTCTGGGTCCTCCCCCTTCTCTCTCTCTCACATCTTCTCTCAAACAATAAAATGTTTAAAAAACAACAACAAACAAGACAACGGATGTCTAGCTTTTGAAATGCCCAAGCACTTTGGCTTGTCAGGGCCCTGTCCCAATCCCAGGCTGGACCTGTACTGAAGAGATTTTTAATGACTGGTACGTTTTGGTTGCAAATGTTTTAGATGCTTTTTTTGTAAAACACATAAATGCAAGCTGAATAAAATAACTCTTTTAGGACTGATGCATAAAGTCAAATTTTCATGTCCACCTGGTTATATGGATATAACGTATCATTGTTAAAGCTGCGATGAAATTCTCTTCTAGGAAAAACATGTTCCTATGGAACCTGGTGCGTGTCCTGGAAAATGACATATGTGTAACATAGGATTCGTCTGTTCCAGGTCGAAGAAGAGCCTTAGAGGATGACCCAGGCGTAGCCCCAAATCCATTCTGGCCCTTGGCTTGTGTCCTTTGTTGTCACTCCTTGATAAGGTGACCAGATTTTAACATTGGTAAAGCGGGACACCATTGACCGGGGGGGGGGGGGGGGGGGGGGGGGTTCTTGATTAAAAATTTGGTCTATCTCCCGCCGTTCCCTAGCTTGTCGTGCATTCTTTCCAAAAATTGGGACTTTTTTAAAACGCCACGGGACGTGGGACAAATTGTTAAAAATCGGGACTGTCCCGCCAAAAGTGGGACATCTGCTCACCTTATGACCTTGGAGAACTTGACTCTGTGAGCTGAGCAGACACTGCTTCCTTTAATCTGCGACAGGGTCACCAAGAGAAAGCACCTACGGGGCTGGAGGCCCCGTAGAACTAGAGATGTCATGGGAGAAGACCATGGAAGGAAGGTCCCGGCCACGTGGCCTGACTGTGGGCAAGGGTATGATAAGTGAGGGCAGGGTCGGGAAGACCCAGGACCCGCATCCGGGGGCAGAGGCTCACTGTGAAGGCAGAACCCTCGGCATCCGGTACAGCCCTCGGGTCTGGAACAACATTGGTAACCTGTTATGAGACACAGCACTGATCTGCTGCATGAATGAGTGGAAGGCGTGTGTACAGCACACTGCATTATGGGAAACTCCTAAATAACAGCCCACTCCAAGCAGGGCTGAGGAGACGGAATGTCTGCCGCTCGAGGCTTAATTCCTGCCCTGGCCCAGCCAGTCTGGGTCACTCAACACGGACATTAAAGCGGCTGAGGCCAGTTGCTGAGCTTCAGAGCCTTCTCCTTTTTACAAGGCCACTTCCTAGCGGGCAGGCCTTCAGTATCTCATAATTGTCCAAATGTCTCCATTTGGCCTATAAAACCAAGATCATGAGCGGATGTGGTGCTTCTGGCACCTTCCCACAGGCCTGAGCCCACGTCTGGGGATGCTCTGTGGCTTTCTGCTTGTAGTGTCCCCCTCATAAACGCAACTGTACATTTCTGCCCTGGTGGCCTTAGTGATGGGCGGTCCACGTCCCATGGTGGTGACGATGGCCCATCCGGATACTCCCAGCCCCAGAGGCTGTCTCGCAGGACAGCTCCCATGTCCACAAAGGACTTCAGACAGGAAGAGGGGAGGGTACAAAGAAGACAGAGAACAAAACTGAGGAAAGTAAAGCCCAAAGGGGAGAGAGATGATTGTTTTTCTGGAAAGATTCTGGCACTGGGTTTAGAGTATTTCACTCTTAATATATTTTTATTTTTGACACAGAGAGAGAGAGATACAGAGACAGAGACAGAGAGAGAACCGAACTGGGTGAGCCCCCAGCTCAGCACATGGTTCCGCACGGGCCGGGGCCAGGATTCAATCCCCGGTCCCCGGGGCTGCAAAGTGAGTGCTTAACCCACTGAGCCATCCCAGCTTCCCCAAATTCTGCTCTTGATCTGACGCATCTGACGTGACAGGCTGGCCAGTCATTCAGGTGACTCACCAGCATTTAATGAAGCCCCCCATGAGCAGGACTTCCAGCTGCCCACAAAGCCAACCCGCGGGATTGACTGACACCACATCCCCCAGGGGCCTGGATCCAACCAGCTGAGCAAATCCCATAGCCTCTGGAGTCTACCTTAGACGGCCGGGTGGCTTTCTCCTTAAGCCTCTGGGTTAACCCACAGGATTAAGCCAAGGGCAGCAGAGTGCACTAGAAATTGCAGACTCCACCTTAGCCTGCAAGGAGAAAGTGTAAAGAGATTCTGTCGTCTGCAACAGCCCTGGGCACTGAGCAGAGGCTGCCCTGAATGTTCTCCAGAACCCAGGTGGTGCCACCTATCACCTCAATTAAAATCAGGGACAAATTTCATGCCGCCTTTTCCAATTGGATGACTCCCAAGGGACAGTGCCCTCAGGATTACATACATAGTCTGAGTAAACAAAGGTAGTGTCATTCTGAAGAGAGCTCCAGAGTTGTCTGAGGGCTTGCAGGGGGTGGACGGGGTGTTTCCTTAACCACTAGAAGGTTGTCTTACAACAACCCTCAGGTACAAGTCGCCTGCTGGCTTGATGGGTTGAAGGTGTGTGTGTGACAGGGATGGCGGCAGTCTTGTGGTGCTGAGCCCTGAACCTGTGGGATCTGACGTTCCCTCCAGGAAGACAGTGTGGGAATTGAATGACATTAGATGACTCCCAGCTGGAGAACTGCTTGGTGGTGTGAGAAAAAACAAACAGAAAAAAACCCATGCATGGGAGCTGGGGACCAGTGCCTTAGGGAGAATCCATTGCTCTGCCTTTTCCGGGTTCTAGAAGCCTCCCGTTCCCGAGCTCCTGCCCCTCCCATCTTCAGTCAGCTGCGTTGCATCTACGGCCGTGGCTCAGCACTCACACCTGCCGCTGGTGCTCCTGTCTCCCTCCTCCACTTTTAAGGACTCGTGTGATTAGACTGTGTCCACCCAGACAACCAGGATAGTCTCCACATTCACAGGCTCCAGGGATTGGGTCATGGACATGCTTAGGGGACAATTATTCTGCCGACCACCCCAGCAAGTGAAGAAATGAAAAGGCAAAACAAGAGATTCTCAAACAACTGGAGGAAGCAGCTTCCTGTCCCTAGGGCTGGGGGGCAGAAACGGAAGAGGCTACAAATATTGAAACCTCCATACTTGAAAGTTGGGCCCCAGGGGGCAGGAATCCAGACCCCAGAGAAAAAAAGTGCATCTTAGCTGGTCGTGGGGCTGGTAGGGAGGCTAGGTGATAACCTGGTTCTGCAAAGCGGTAGAAAATGCCAGCTAGAATCAGCCCCCACCCACCCCAGCGAAGGCAATGGCACAACAGCGCTACCAAGAAACTGAACTTTAAACAATCGTCTTCCATTGATCGTCATTGGATTCCCATGTACATAGGGACATGACGTTTCCCATCTATATAAATTCCAGTTTTAAAAAGGAAGCGTATAAAATTGTGAATGATGAATAGTCGGTATGAAGAAAGGACCGTCCTGTCCATTTATTGCTGCATTCAAAAGACACTGCAACACCGTGGCTTGAAGCAATAAAACAACCTTCAAAATGACAAGTGAGAGACTGACAATTATGCAGAAGGGAAGCTGTGGCAGAAGGATGTTGACGCTCAGCAAAGGCGACCCCTGGTGTTCTGCTGGTGGCAATTGCCTGACAGACACCTCTCAGCACACCCCCGTTGGGTGCCACTTACTGGCTTGCAGATGGACACCGATGGACAATGAGAGACCAGCTTCCCGCGTCTTGTTCCTCCCTGGCATCTCCATTATGACACAAAGCGGGCCCTGCCCAGCAAGCATCTGCTAATGAATGAGAATGCTGCATCCAAGAAAGGAGCAAAGCCGCCGTCAATGGAGTCACCAGCATGAAGGTGGCCAGTCACCCTCAGGTGACTTGTGAGTTTCAGTACACCAAGGTCCCCGAGGACCCTGGACCCACTACATTAAAGGGTCCACTGCAGCTGGGCAGCCGCGGGGAAAAACCATAAACTGTACAGAAAGGAAAACCCCTTCCTCGTGGACAGATGCAGACTGTGGCGTCTGTCCCGGAAAACATGCCCAGAATGCACGTTGTGGCATCTCACCCATGTGCAGCTGGTGCCCAATGGGCTCTCAGTGTGGTCTGACACGTGGCAATAAAACACCTGGATCATCAAATCCCAACCCCTGTAGGGACAGACATCGTGGCAGCCGACTGCACAGGGTCCATGCTCTGTTCATGACCCACATGGACGCCTATGGAAAATGACCCTTTGACATTGAACGTCAGTGGGGCTGACACACTGACCATTTCTGCATCGCCCAGGTCAAGACCATGGCCACCTAGATACACCATCGCACAGGCGTGGCAGTCAAGGTGTGCATCAAAACCTAGTGAAGCGAGCACACGAGACCAAGGCAGGCCGCTGGCTAACGCGTCTGGCTACCAGCTCTGCCCTATGTGACAAGAGAAACGCTGGGACCATAGACCAGTGCACTGGAGCTGCCAGTGCTGGCAAAGAGGCTCTGTAACCCCCCACCCCCACCCCGGGGCACCACTGAGTGTGGACTACCGGCTGATACTTCCTCTGGGTATGACCCCATTCCTGTTTGCCGGGCAAACGCAGGCCATACCCTTCAAACACTCCTAAACAGACAGCTCCGTATTTCCCTGAACACACTCCTTCATTGATGCCCCCGTCATGGTCAAGAGCATCAGCAGCAGGCAGCTGTCTGGGCATTCATGGGACACACCATGCCTCGTATCCCCACGGACAACAGGTGCCACTAAAATATACAATGCACTCTTAAAAAAAAACAACTAAAACCACAGGTGGACCTGAATCATGGCAATTCCCCCAGAAATGTACATGCCGTTCAAATACAGTGTTTAATTATGAGGTGGGGGTGAAGAAGGCCCACACTGGCTGCGAGAGACCCCAGAAACGTGAGCCCTTCGGGAGACCAGGCTCTGGGGCCTCTGGGAGGCAGAGCAGAGCTGGGGTTTGGAGTCTCACTCGGGGCTTCTCTTCCCTCCTGACCACACTTGCTGGATGGGGGCAGTTAAGGACACTGGTGATAATCGTCATGAGTATGAGCTGGACAACAAGGATGCCACATTGTCATCACCTTGAGGTGACCCCTGCCAGAGGGTGTGGGTTAGAAATGGTGACTCTAATTTAAAGGGTAAAATCTCTGTGTAGCAGGGACAGGTCCTGCTAACCATGCAGCTGCAAAAGGAGAGAAGCCCCACGCTGGTGGGTCCTGACCTTGAACCCCAGAGGTCAGAGATGGCAGGTGGGACCATTAGCATCTGTTGGTTCCCCTGCAGGACACCCGGCCCTGCCTGTCATCTCAGAATGCCCTGATAACCTTGTCCCAGACCACCACCACTGCTCTCAACCCAAACCCTGGACCCCCATTTTCCGGGGAGACTTTTAACTGAGGACTATCAATTTGAGGGGCAGGATGGCTTCCGCCGAAATAGTGACGCAAGGTTAACTTTTCACATACTGACATGCTCTCCCTCAGCCTCGTATTATTGCCAGTGCCCTGGGGTCTCTCTCTAGTGCCAAACAAACCAAGCTCAAATCTCTCTCGTGGGCTTTTTCCAGCCCATAGCTACGGCTCTGAACTTACCTGACTGCTGGATCGGTCACCCCCATGTGACCCTGCCGACCCAACCACCTTCCCCCATGCTGATCTCTGCAGCCATGCTTGGACCTGAGGGGCAGGCCTCAGCAGGCGGCACACGTGGGCATTTCTTTGGGAGACCTGTCCATCTTGAGGCACCTACTGTGGACTGGGGCCCATGGGAGGAGGGGACAGGTGGCCCAGACACCTGGGCTCCAGGCCCACCACCCACGTGGTTCTGGGGAAGTGTTTTCAAAACCAACCAGGAATGTCTTGACCCGGACCAGACACTGAACTGACTGGAATCCAACCTTGACCCACACTCTAACCTACCTCGTTCTTTATGTTTAAAGATTTTTTTATTTCATTGTGTTTGAGAGAAGGTAGAGAGAGAGAAGAGGGGAGGGCCCAGAGCAGTCTCCATAGTTGTACAACATCAGCTGACATAGTTTCATTCCGCACAGATGGATGTGGGGCCGTGCAGGGCAGGAACGGAACTGGGGACCTCCCACATGGGAGGTGAGAACTTTGTGGCACAGTTCAGCATGTGGGGTTTACACCGTCCAGGGCCAGATTCAACCCTTGGACCTCGAGGTTGCAAGGCAAGCGCTCAACCCCCTGAGCTATCCTGACATCCCCTAACCTACCTCATTCTTAACTTCCACCCTTACGCCAATCCTAACCCCCAACTCCACACTGACCAGATCCTGACCTTAACCCAGTCCCCTAACCCAGACCCTAACACTGACTTTGACCCTAACCCAGTCCCCACCCCTCACTGACCCCCTGGTGGGCAGCCCCCCATTGGGAGAGCCATGGGGCCCTCACGTAGGTTCCTGCTCAGGAAATATTTGCCTCGTTTGCATGGCATCGCTAAAGACCTCCCCAGCAGCCCCAATGCCACCCCCTGCGTCCCCATACTTCTATGTCCCCAGCCTCCCCTGCGGCTGCAGTGGGCACAGGCTTGCCCAGCTGAGCATGGGCTCCCAGCACCTTTGGGGGTCACCCAAACAGGAGCTTGGTCAGAACTCGGGTGCCTCTAGACACTGGCCAGCTCCCACTTGGATCAGCTGTGGACTCAATTTCTGCGGCTTCCTCTTCTCTCTGCTGTGTAGACCCAGGTATCTGCTGGTGTCTTTTGGGGACAGGAAGCCAGCCCCTCTCATCTGAAGAGGGCTGGGACCTCACTTGCCATGTCCCAGACCATAACCCATGCAGGGCACGGGGCTGGCTCCCGGGAGCCCCTGGTGAAGCCTGGGGACCTCGTGGGGCCACCCTCTGTCCTTGTCCCCTTCAGGGCATCAACCACAACTGGGTCAAAGGTAGCCAGCTGGCCACCACAGGGCATTTCCTCTAGCGGGAGCTCAGTGCCCTGTAGCAGGGCATCCAGGAATGCCCGGCTAGCCTGACACCATCACTGCCAGATGTGGACAGGGCCCTGAGCCGGGAGGACCAGGCCCAAGCCCCTGGTGCCCAGGCGAGATCAACCCGAGCCCCGGAGACAGACATAAGGGGCGGCTGTCCTCTGGAGGTGCTGGCAGCAAGCAAACAATAAGTTGCTGCCAACACGTTTGCTTGCTGCCCATCTGGCTAGGCCGCCGGCTCTTTGCGGGTCCCTGCCTGCCCTGGTCAGGCATGAGGGGCTTGACTGCACAATGCTGCCCCGGCCAGTCTGAACTACAGACCCGCCCTGGGGTTCAGGGCCCGTCACAGCCTGACCTTTCCTGAGTACACGTTCCCATCCTCATCTATCCACCCGGGGGCAGGGAGAGGCGGCCAGCTGTCACTCACCAGTAACATGACAGGGGGCTGGGGAGTGGGGAGGAGGGTATCTCAGGGCCAGACAAGGTGGCAGGAGGGTTTGGCTGTGGAAGGGAAGTGGTGGGCGAGGGGAAGCAGGGGTGAGAAGTTGCATGAGCAGCTGCGTGCAGCGCCAGGGTGGCCGTGGGGGTGGGGGCCGGTCACCAGAGAAGAGGTGGGTCTCCAGGGTCAGGGCCAGTCAGAGGGACTCAGACACATCTGCTCACTGAGGACATTTAATCTCTGCCGTCCTCAGCTCCAAATCCAGGCCCTTGAGGGCAGGGCCGGTGTCGTCCGGTCAGAGCTGCCTGTGGGCGGTCACACAGCAGTGTCCCCGCCCAGGTGGTCATGAAGTCCTGTCTGGGCCCGATTCTGAAGAATTTTGCCTCTTCCTCCTGATCACTGATGGGAGAATCCTCATCTGGGAGGAGCGGTGGGGCCCAGGATGATGGAGGGCAGAAGGGTCCAATCGTTGAGCAGTCCCTGGGCGACTGGACTCCCAGTGGGCACCGGTGTGCTCATGGCAGCTGAGCCGCTCCTGCGGCCACCAGGAGACATCGTCACCGGGGCCCTGGAGGTCACCCATCTCAGCCTCCCTAAGGCACCCTTGTGGCAGGAGGTTACCTGGCTCCAGGTGTCCCATCTAAAAATGGAGCACTGACCTGAGGTCAATTTCCGGTCTGGGGAGCAGGGCCTCGCCTGCGTCATGGTTTTGTGGAAACGGTCTGATACAGTGCCGGCCACCCTTGGGACTCCCGAGGCCCTGTCTGGAGGCCCCAGTTCAGTGGGTGCTGGGTGAGGCCCAGCAAGAGCTCGGGTGGAAGGTGCCAGCGAATCTGAACTGCAGCGCGGGTGCCCTGCATGAGGCTGCAGCACCTCCCGACTCAGAGCTGCCTGCAGGCGAAGGCTGCTCTCAGAGAACCAGCTTGAACAGGATTAAAGTGCTGGGGACGGTTGCCCTAGGGAAGCATGCATGTCCACGGCATCCTGCGTATCTTCACTCTTCGTCAGTTCGAACCCCTTCCAGGGATCTTCGTGGGGACGTCATGAAGTGGTGGCAGGTGGGCCTGGAAGCAGCCCCTCCCACCCTTCACCCCTGGAGCAGAGTCGGGAGGGAGGCCAGACCCCAGGAGACCATTCATGAGAAAGGCCTGCTACACCGAGTGGTCACTAGCCGCTTAGAGCCTCTCACAAGAGTGGAGAAACAGGCGACAACATTGACAAGGACATGAGAATTTCAGTTACAGCCCGACAGGCTAAAGGCCTTCAGCAAGATGGATGGAAGGTCCTTCCAGATGATCTAGTCCATTTTACAGACAGCAACACTGAGGCCCGGAGAGGTCCAGAGACTTGGGGGCAAGGCTCAGGCAAGGAGCAGCCAGGGGCTCCGTCCCCAGCCTGGCAGCTGCTGCAGGTCACAGAGGTCGTCTGAGAGCGGCCCAGTGGCAGGGGACGTGGGGAGGGGAGCCCCCAGCTCTGGGGCCCCTCCCCCTCATCCCACACAGGACAGCATCTTCCCACAAGAGACTCGACGCTCATCTCCCCCAAGGACCCAGCCTGCCCTCTGCTCCTCGGGCCACAGAGCCAGGCTGGGCTGGGCTGGCTCCACGGGAAGCGCACGGCAGGGCTCTCGGTGCTGCGGCTTGTGCAGGACAGGCCGAGCTACCAGGGCTCCCCGGAGTCCCGGCGGCTGGGCAAGCGGTGCACGTCCTCCCTCTGGATGTGCTGGTGACAGGACTGGCAGGAGAGGGGCGAGGCTGAGACCACTCCCACCCCCAGCCACCTCCCCAGCCTGGACCACGTCTCCCACTCAGCCCCGACCACACGCTGCAAGGGCACAGGGCCTCCCCTCTCCTACTGTGCTCGGGGACACGGCCAGGGACAGCTGGGGGCCCCAGGGCTGATATGCACGGTAGCCACCCCTCCCCAGCCCCTTGAACAAGGGCAGGACCAGGGGCTCTGGGAGGACCCTTCCCATGGACGCACCAGTCGTGAATGGCAGTGGCTGAGGCAGGGACAGGGTCTGTCTGTCTGTCCCAGCGGCCATGTCACCTCTGACCCTCACCTCAAGGGCTGTGAGCAGGAAGTCATACAGGCCCCTGGCGTGGATGGGGTCCATCATGTCGCGGATCAGGTGGATCTCGGCCCCCAGGTGCTGGATTCTGCAGGATAACCGCCCCCCGTGGGAGGGAGAAGTGGGCACATCAGGGACAGGCACCGAGCAGCTGGGCAAGGAGCCCTGGCCTGGGGTGGGGTCCCTGCTCACTGCTGGCACCCACGGGACCCTCTCCTCTCTGGGACTCAGCGTCCCCATCTGTACCGACAAAAGCTTGTCCACAACGCCTGATACTCAGAGACTTCGTTGTTCTGAGTGTTGGTTTGGGGAGGGGCCCCGGCTGGGGGCTGCTCACCGGGCACGCGACACCACGTAGATAAGCAGCGGCAGCAGGTCGTCCATGGGCAGCTTGTGCTCCCGGCCCAGCACCCGAGACACGGTGGCTTCGATCTCCCCGTACGTCCTCTCCAGCACCTGCAGCTTCTCCCGCGGGTCCACCGTGGTGCTGCGGCGGGAAGGCGGGCTCCAGGTCAGGGCCTTTGGGCTCCACCCCTGCCTCCCACGCTCCCCACCCGGGGGTGGACTCACATGATCTTCTGCAGACACTCAGTCGCTGACAGGAAGCACTTGTCCCTGACCAGGGAGTGTCTCTGTGTGGTGGTGGTGGGGGGGGAGCTAGGTGAGGCCAGTCCTCCCCGCCGTCACAGCCTCCTCCCTGGGCCTGGCCCTGGGCCCCTGGCCACTGGCCTGTCCCCACAAGCAGCTTCATTCGGCAGTCCTGCCTGAGTGCCCCAGCACCGCTGTGAGCCTCAGTTCCCCGCCCTCAGTGGGGTAAAGGCTCCGCAGTTTGGGAGGGTCAAACAGACAAAGAAGATAATAATTGTAACAGCCAAGGGTCCCCGGGTGCTGCCCAGTTCTCAGTGCCTGTGTCGATGGCTCTCGAGCCCTGGGGCTTGTTGGAACACCACCACCCAGCCCCCTCCCTGAGTTTCTGACTCACTAGGCCTGCGGGGCAGAGGGGAGGCCCAAGAACCTGCTTTTCTAACAGCCGCCCCGAGGCTGCTGGTCTGGCAGGCACCCCGAGACCACCGCCTGCTGGGTGCCCATCCACTTCCCCCCCGCAGAGGGCGCTCCCACAGAAGAGGAGACCGAGGCACAGAGACCAAATGTGCCTGTGGGAGGGCGGAGCCTGTGTTGGAGCCTGGCCACTGTGGGCCAGCAACTCTGCTCTCACCCACGCAGACAGCAGAACACCCCGAAGCCTGGTGTGTCCTCCGTCACCTGCCTCCACCCCTCCCGGGTCCTCAGCAGCAGGAGGCAGAGGCTGCTGGGAAGCCTGAGTACATCTGGGCCCAGCTCTGGGCTCGGCAATCCCCCACCCCCGGGCAGGTAACGGGGCCCCCCTCACCTGATTGGATGTCAGCGTGAGGTCCTTGAGGGGCCACAGGTGCCTGAAATTTAAAAGATGACCTGGAGGCCTTGCCCAGAGGAGACAGGATATTTTGGCAACCAAAGGTGGAAGACAGGCCCTGACCTGCTCCTGGTAGCGATACCTCGGTACTTGTTAACTGGTTCCGGGAGGTGTGATGAGTACCAAACAAACAAGGACCAGGTCAACATGTTCATGTCAAAACGTGTTGAGTTCCAAATTCGACGAGTTGCAAAGCAGTCGAGGACCAAGGAATGACTGTCCAGTCCTGTTTTCCCGGAGGGCTCCCTCCCCCGGTCCCAGCAGTATACTGAGGCCGGCCTGGCCAATCTGGGCGACAGCCAGCATCTGGGGCACACTCAGGACCCAGGCCAAGCCAGCGAGGGGCTTCAGGGCCTCTGCTAGGGGGAGACGTCAGCTCCTGCAGGGGCGGTGGGGGGACTGAGCTGGGAGAGTATAAACCCTGAGCAGCTGGTGCCCCGTTCATCACCATCTGGGGGAGCCAGGAACAGGAAATGGGGAGAGGGAGAGGGAGAGAGTAATTGCTTCCTTTTCTCATGCCATTGAGCACCTAGATCCAGCCGCACCTGAATCCAGACCCACCGGCGTAACCTAGAACTTCACGGGCACATGGCTATGAGCACCCCCCGTTTTACCGCTACAGGAAACTCGCGCTGAGTTGGCACCCGCTGTGGCGAGAGCCCCGGCGGGCTCGCATGGGGGGCCTTACTGCTGCACGTCCAGGAACTCCAGCAGCTTGGTGTCCGGGAAGAGGCTCAGGCTGGCGATGCCCTGGCTGTACAGACTGTCCTCTCTCTCATGGAGCAGCAGGTAAAGGGTGAAGAGCTCCGAGTAGAAGCTGGGCAGCATGAGGGGCAGCACCACCCCATGCACGTGCAGGACCCTGCAGGACAGCGGCCAGGACAGGTTGGGGTTGGCCGGGTGGGGGCCCGGAGCAGGGACCACTCCTGGGGCTGCCCCTCAACAAGCCCACGTTGCTCCTTGTCCACAGCAGTGTCCCTGCCTCCAGCCTCCTTCACTGGCTAGAAACCCCTTCCCAAGCCCGAGCTCAGTCCCAGCACAGCCACCGGGATGCATCAGGTGGGGCGGGATTTCCATCCCCACTGGACAGAAAGCAAAACCAGGGCCCCATATTGGCAAGTGATTGGCAGTGGGGCCCTCAGCAGCCCTTCCGGGCAAGTCCCGTCCGGCCCCCCAATTTTCTGTGCCTCCTATGACACCCCAGGAAGCTCTCCCTCAGGCCTCACCCACCCCCACGCCCCCTGCAATACAGTGGCAGACAGGCCTTCCTGATCAGCATCTCCAGGCCTGGAATTCAAAGGCAATTGTAATGTTTAACCTCAGGGGGCGCTGGTGAGACAGACTGAGTGACCCACATAACTCCTGCTGTGTGACCCCAGGCTCAGCCCCTGCCAGGCCTCAGTTTACCCATCTGTGTGCAGGGAGGAGGTGCCTGGAGCAGCTGCATCAGGGAGATGAGGTTGGGCTAATACACTCAGAACAAAGAGACAGCTGATGCACTGGCCCCCACCCACCACGCCCCAGGCTGCTGGTGGAACAGAGGTCATGGGTCCTTCTGATCCTCGAATGGTCAATAAATAAAGCTCAGTCAATGGCATGAACCCCCAACACTTCTCCCCGGAAGCGCCCCTTGCCTGAAGGAGGCCCAGGGAGCAAAGGTGTGAGTCCTCCCTGGGGCCTGGCTGCCCTGGGAGAGGGGGGACCCCGCAGACCCCATAGGGGTCTGGGCAGCTACCTGGTCTCCGTGTCTTCCTCTTCCTCTGGAGGCTGGCCCCTGCGCTGTAAGGCTACCTTCAGCAGACCCCTGCAAACCAACAAGCGGGACGGGGGAGCTGCCACCTCCTCCAGAACCAGAGCTCCACCTGCCGCGTCACCAAGGGCAGGTGGCTCCGACCCGCTCAGATCTGGGGAGCTGCAGGGTCGGGCCTCCCGAACCTCCGTGCTTAGGAGTTGGGAGGACAGGACGGCGACCCAAGGCCTGCACCCTGCAACAGAGGGGCCCTGTCTGTAAGGACCGAGGGGTCACAGGCCAGCTGGACTGGAGAGGGGGCCTGAGTCCAGGGTCAGGGTCACCCCGTAGTGGGGTCAGAGTTCCACTGGGGTCCGGGGTCAGTCGGGTCTTGCCATCATCGCCTCACCCTCTAAGCCCTTTGCTCACCCACCCTGTTCCTTCTGGGTCCAGACCCAAGGGTCCTGCTCAGGGAGCTGGGCCGGGCCAGCCCCGGGGCTCAGGCGCACCTGTAGGCGGCCCAGAGCTCCTGCGCGTGCTGCTTCACCTCTTCCTGGGCCAGCCCCTGCAGGTGCTTGCTGGCCCCGATGCCGGCGTACGTGGCCTGGAAGGTCAGCATCAGTGTCTGCAGCAGCTTCCCCAGGGGGTGCAGGGAGCTGCTCAGAGCCTGGCCGGGGCGAAGGCAACGAACAGAGGCTCGGGCCTGGGCTGCAAGACCATCCCCCTCACAGAGGGGAGCACGGGGCCCTCAGAGAAGGGGCCCAGGGCCTGTCCCCACCGTGGGCACCAGCGGCCATGAGGAGGTCCCCTCCCCGGGGGCCTCACCTTCCTGAGGTACAGCTGTAGGGCCTCGGGGCCCCGATGCTGTAGCAGCTCCTCTAGCACGTCGTCCATTCTGCCCGCACTGTCCTCCGGCTGGGTCCTGGGGCACCACGCACACACGTCCCTCACCCGCTGCCCCCTCCAGGAAGCCCTCCGGACGCCCCGTGGGAGCAGCGGCGCACACACGCCTGGGCCTCACCTCTGGCAGCACAGGTACTCCTGGGACTTGCGCAGCTCCCTTGAGCTCTGCACGTGGAAGCCCAGCAGGGCCTCCTGCCGGTCCCCGGGGCAGCCGGCACACACGAAGTCCCGGAAGGGGCCGTACACGCCCTGCCAGCGGCTCTCCACGGGGAAGGCGCCCAGGCCCAGCTGCCTGCGAGGGGGGCGGCGGAGGGCAGGGGGTAGGGACAGAGCTGTGGTGGGCAGGACCTGTCCAGGCCCCTGGAGAGGGGGGCAGAGCCAGCCTGGCCCAGAGTCAGGGCCCAGGAAGGGTGGATGGGTTGGGGATACAGACGGGGCTACCTCCAACGCTCCAGGAGAAAGGAAAGGTCGAGAAGGGATGGAGAGAATCTACTGCTCAGTGGAGAAGGGAGCCAGGGCCACACAGAGCCCTGGAAAGGAGACAGAAAGAAGGGGGAGCTGGAGGCCCAGTCCAGAGAGTGGGGTCATATCCTGAGAGCCCAGTGCCCAGAAGTTCAGGACTCCCCCACCATGAAACCCCACTCTCCCACCCACGGCCCCCGGTTCCTTCCTGAGCTTGGCCCTGCCCTGGCCAACAGGCCTGGGGGTCTGTCTGTGTGTGTCTAATGAAGCATCGCCCTCCCATGTCACACACACAGATTTCCCTACACCTGTACCCACCCAGGCTGGGTCATGCCCCTAAGGTTTGCCATCCACACTCAGCTGCTACTGCCAGGGAGAAGCAGCATGCAGGGACGGTGGCTCAAGAAGTCAACGGTACCCACTCCCCGCATCTGAAATGCTGGCTGGGACTGCACCCTGTTAGAACCACCACCCACCCAGATGTCCTCATTAGTTCAAAATCAAGTCTTCCTCTCCCACTTGGCAAGTTTCCTTCTTCACTTTGGCTGCCAGGGAACCCAGAGCTAGGCTCATGCTCAGTCATAATTATTATAAGGCCGATCTGCACCTCCCTTTCTTTTATGCTTGGCTCACACTTCTATTTTCTATTTTATTCTTGTTTGTTTGTTCTGCTTGCTGAGCTGTCTTATATCCTTCCTAGGAAAAAAGCAGGGTCTAGGCAAAGCCTACATGTAAAAATTTTCTCCAGCTTTGTGGCATGTGGAGTTATCGCCATACAGGCCTGGATTCCAAGAGTGTGTGACTTGGGGATTGTGTGCCCTGGGCTCTCTGAACTCCAAAGAGCTAAGAGGAGGTGCAGGAAAGCCCCTCTAAGGAGACACAGACGCCCACCCTTGCCCCAGACGGGCTCTGGAATGCCCGGGCCAGACGGCGGGGCTCTCACCTCTTACAGGTGCTGCTCGGGGCAGGCGGGAAGGCGGCCGTGTCCAGCATGCCCTGGGTGTGCAGGCCTCGCCCTGTCCCACTGCCAAAGGAGCCCTCCAGGGTGAAGCCATTGGGGAAGGTGACCTTGCCCTGGAAGCCAGGAGAGGCAGGCAGGGAAGTCTGTCCAGCTGCCCGTCCATCCAATCATGACAGGCCTGTCCATCCCGGGTCACAGCGGCCAGGGGCTGGTGGGTGGCCTGCCCACCATCCACTCCATCTGCCCCACCCCAGGGGCTCAGTGTGTGTTCCTTCCTGTGCAGGAGCCCCTCACCAAGTGCTGTCCCCATCGCCCCGGGCTCACCCCTGAGGTAGGAGACAGGGAGAGAGAAGGGCTCACAGCGCAGAGGGGAGAAGCACCCCCATGGGGCGGGGTGGGCAAGCCCAGAGGCCGGAGAGGCCTGGGCAGGGCCTGGGGCACCACCCGCCCTGCGAGGGGCAGTGCTCTCCTGCATGACGCTGTCGCTTTCCTAGCAGTCCTGGTCTCCAGCCATCAGATGCCACAGGGCCCTCCAGTCATTACAAAACCAAGAGCCCCCACGTCCCCAAAGGCCCCAGCAGGGACACGGCTGCCTTGGTCTGGGCCAGGCAAGACAGTCATGCCAGGGCACCTGCCCAAGGCACTGACAGTGGTGGAGAGGGGTGGATTCCAGGCTGGGGGGCCTGGAGAGGGACACAGCCAGGGGGCTACCAGCACCCACTGCCCCCAAAGCGAACCTGCTCCTGCCCTCTTGACTCCTGCCAGGATCAAGTCACACCCCTGCAGCAGGAGGGGTCACCCCTGGGGCATGGTAGAGACAGGAGAGGCCCTTCCCCCACCTCCTCCACCCACAGCCAGCACCTTTGGCCGGGGTCCCAGGAGGGGGTTAGACGCCAGCCCTGGCCTTGGAAGGGGGCACAATAGAGTCCCAGGCCCTCACCTTCCCCACGAGGGTCAGGTCCCTGGTGAAGGTACCCTCATACAAGGAGTCATCGTCAGAGAGGAGGATCCCCGGGCCCTGGCGAAGGAAGCGGGGACAGGAGTGGTGGGTTCAGAAGGGCCAGCAGGGTGGGAGGGGACGGTAGGAAAAGGGGAGGTGGGTATTGATTCCTGGGAGCAGGGTCCTGAGCCCTGTTGCACGTCCCAAGACCGAGCTAGATGGCATGCCAGCCCTTGGCCCGCTGTGCACTAAGCATGAGCCCCCAAATCTCATCCTCCGGTTCCCCTGAACAACACCCTGACTCTTCCTCCCGGAGGACCCTTCCTTCGCTCCTAAAGCGCAGGAAGTACTGTGCTTCTCCTGAACCAAATCCACTTCCCAGTCATGGCCTGGGCAGGGGGGAGGGGCAACAGTGGAACTGATCCGGCACCCTTGTTGCACTGGCTGCCAGGAAGCTCAGAGCCAAACAGGATCCAATTTCTGTTCTACTTATTTCTGAATCTATTTCATGTGCCCAATCTTGTTTTTTCTTGCTCCTTCAATGCTTTCCAGAACAAAGTACACCGTAAATAAACATGCAAGCCATAATAATAACAACCACCAGCCAGAGCCCTACTATGCACCCAGCCCCTGGTAGGATGCAGGTGAGGCAGGAGGCGAGCTCTGGGTGCCCCAGCTCGGGAGACGTGGGTTTGAGTCTCAACTCTGCCAGTCAGTAGAGTGTGACAGCGGACAGGTTCTCTGGCCTCTCTGAACCTCACGTTTGTCATTCATACACTAGGAGCAAGGACATGAGATCACACTGGGAGGCTGATCCCAGAGCTAGGTGCCAGTTAGGGGTCCACAGATGTCGGCTAGGGCGGCGTCACCACTACCACACACTTCACTCTGGCTCTTTCACTGAGTCTTTGCTGAAGGGAAAACTGAGGCTGGGAGGGGCAGCGGTGGCCAAGGCCAGGGTAGGTGGGTGGCAGAACTGGACTCCTGCCCAGGTTCTGGCTCTTTCCAGCACCTAGAAAGCCAGCTTCCCACTACACCCACCCCTGACCGGCCTCAGCTCAGCCTCGGGACCCCCAAAGCAGGGGGCTCCAGAATTCAGCCGGTAGCTCAGGACACACCCCACTCACCACCATCTTGTCTGCCTGGAAGGTCCCTTGGTAGCAGACTCCTGCCTGGGTGACCATGACCCCCGGGCCATGGCGCTGGTCAGCCTGCCACATGCCAATGTAGCGCTCACCCCTGGGAGAGGAAGGGGGTAGCCAGAGTTGGGTCAGAACCGTTGCCACATGCCTGCTGTGTGCTCTGTGGGCACGGGGTAGGGCGGGGGGGAGGAGAGGGGGCAGGGACATCGCCTCAATCCACTCAACTCAGACCCAGGCAGGTGAGGCCAGGACACCCCAGAGGAGGGGAGATGGGGGAACCTGTCTGGAGGTGGCAGGAAGGGCGGACGGAGTGGGGGTGCCATGCACACACGTGCAAAGCCATGGAGTGTGTGAGATGCACGGGGCACTCAGTGGTTTAGGAGGCTGGTTGGCGGGGGGCCTGAAGGAAGCACCCACCTGTCACCATCGTCCTCGATGCCGTAGCCGCTCCTCTGGCCCCTCTCCCAGTGGCCCGTGTACTTGCAGGGCTGAGGGGCCTGCAGGGTGCCCTCGAGGACCCCAAACCCATGCCGCAGGTCGTCTTGGAAGTAGCCCTTGTACACCTCGTCGGTGCTATACCTGGAGAGGATCACCAAGGTCACCAAGGGCTGGCCACGCCTCCCAGAGGTCGGCCACCGGGGACGTGCTCTGCCCACGAGCCCACCCGCCCGCCCATGGGCAGAGGGTCACTTACTCACAGATGCCGTAGCCACACATGCTGCCTTCCCGCCAGTGGCACTTGTAACAGTCAAACTTGTCCTCACAGGCCTGAGGCACCAGGCGGATGCCAAAGCTGTCAGAGCAGGGGGCCAGGGAAGGAAGTCTGCCCAGGCATCACGCCCTGACCCACACACCCTGTCACACCTGCTCCATGCCAGCCAGGAGAGTCCCTGCCCCCAGGGGCCTTCTCAGATGATGGGGACAATCTCACAGACACTCAGCCCCTCTCTTTGCTCCGCCCCTTAGGACACCCCCCTCCACCCTGCCCCCAGGCACCTGGGAGCACCCTCAGGCTCTGGACCACTCCCCTCCACGCCCCCCCTTCTGCACAATTAGGGGACCTGGACCCGATGGCCTCTGAGTTCTAGCCTGAGGTCTGGGGATTTAGGATGGGGCCAGCCTGGTGACCTTGGCCACTCTCCTGCCCACCACATGCCACACACCACACCTAGCCCCAGCCTTACCCATGTTCCAGGCCCTGGCAGAAACTCCCCACATGATTCCGCCCATCTGGCCACTTCAGGGTTCCCCTGGGACACAGTGGAGGCCCACGGGCATCAGGCACACCAGACACATCCTTCTACACGCACAGGACCCCCAGCCAGCCCCCAGCACAGATCTCAGAGGCCGGGGGTCCCCTTGGGCCCTCGGGCCCACCCAGCCCTCTTCCCTGAGCTGTGACCCCACAGCCCTCAGCCCTTCTCGGCCCTGGTACAGCTGCCCCGGCACCCACTGTACGGAGAATTCTAGAAGCATCCAGGGTCCCTTTTTCCCTCGACAAACAGGAAGGTCAGAGCTAAACTGCAAGCTCAAGCCAAATGCTAGTCAGTGGAGTTTCTAGCGTCCCCCTCTCCTTGTTTGCTCTTTTTGTTCGTAAGCTTCCCTAGGCCCTCTCCGGACATATCGGGATCAGAACTAACAGACGTGCTTGGTAGTGTGACCTTGGCAAGTCCCTTCTGCTTTCTGGGCCTCGGGTTTCCCAGCTGGAGCACAGGCCGCATGTTCTTCAAAACCTACTTGCCTGTGGGGTCAGGGAGCCCTGAGACGGTGGCCAGGATCACCCTACAGTCTGCCCTGAGGTCCTGGGCAAGCCAGGCCCTTCTCGGGCCTGTCTCTGCGCCTGTAAAATGGGTGACGCCACCCCCACACCCAGCCCGGGGCCCTGGTCACTCACTTGCCGTGGGGCCTGCCCTGGCACCACTCGCCCTCATAGGTGGCCTGGCAGAGCCGGCCGCCCGCGAGGAAGGTGTAGGCCGTGGAGCGGCAGGTGGGGGGCTTGGAGGGCTCCGGGCCAGCCCCCAGCACGGGGAAGTCCTTCTTCCCACGCAGGGCCTGGCACACGGCCTGTGCCACCTTCCACTGCCACACCGCCTGGTGGGCACACAACAGGTCATGCTGCAGGAGGCAGCCCCTCTAGGAAGCCCACACCCCCACGCTGTCACGTGGAGGAGCTCCCAACGGCGCCACACTACTCCGTAGGGCCCTGCAGCCAGACCTGAGACCCCCCCTCTGCAGTTCCAGGGCCTGGGAGGGGACCGGCAACCCCCACCACCCACCCCCGGGCAGGGTCAGCACACGCCCCACGGAGGCCTTAGACACCACCCGCTGTCTATGGCATTCTGACACCTGACCCCAGGCTGACCCCCGACTCACTCTGACCAGACAACACAGGTCTGACACACCATGTAGCCTCTAGGGTTGTGTACCTGTGACCCCATCACCCACCCCCAGTCATCATTCACCCACACTCACCCGGCCCTCAGGGTCCTTGCAGCAAAAAGAGAACTCTTCCTCGGGTGTCAGGAGGTGAAACGTGCACCTAGACAGACAGAGGTGGCGAGTAGGCCCAGCTCTGTCTGGGAGGGTGTGGGGAGGAGTCGCAGCCTTGGGGCACAGGCAGGTTGCAGGGACGGGGGAGGGGAGACCCAGGGTGTCACTGGAAGAGGCTGCTCACCCGTCCTGCTCAGAATCCAACCACACCAGCTTCAGGTCGAAGGTGTGGACATTGTGGCCCTGCAAGAAGACAGGGCACGGGTGTGGTCCAGCACCCACAACGGACGCCCACCTATCTTTCCAGCCCAGCCTTGCCCCTGAGCCCCAGCCCGCTGGCACACGCCTGGTGTCCCCAGGCTGCTCAGCCCAGCGAGCCCGGCACGGAGTCCCCCACCACCCGTGCCTGCTCCCCGCACTCTCCAAGACAGCTCCCTTCGCACCCCAGGGCCTGGCAGGAACATGGGACCAGCCTCTCCAGCCCCCAGCCCTGCTCCATCACAGCCACCAGAATGGCCTTCTAGAAACGCAGCTCCGGACCCCGTCAGCCCCTCCTGGAAACCGCTTTAAGGCTCCTGCTGCCTGGGGAGCAGGGGCCTCACTGCTCAGACAGCACAGGCCACCCCAGCTCCCGTGTCCCCACCCCTCCCCCTCTCCACACACACACCTGCTTGAGCGCAACCCAAACCTCATCCTGAAGTTCCTCCTCCCTGACATGCCACCCCTGCCAGACTGAACGTCCCCTTCCTCTGGGAGGTTTTGTGTCATGACCTCCCGCCCAGCCCAGGCAAGGAGGTCACTGTCACAGGAGGAGGAGAAGGAGGCACCAAGCCCAGAGCTGTGTGTGTGGGGGGGTGGGGGTGGGGGGGGGTGGAGGGCGGGGGTTCAAGCTGCATCAGAACCCCAAAACCAGGCTTCAGAGGACAACAGGTTTGGCTGGTGCATGCTAACATCCCTCCCAGGCCTCAGCCTCCCCGCCCGCAGGGGATCTGCAGACCGGCATTCCAAGGGGCAGAGAAGACAGTGCAGTATGAGTTCAGGAGCACGAAGCACAGTCAAGGTGACTATGTAACAATCCCAGACCCAGGCCTGGCTCCCTCCCGACTTCCAGGTGCTGAGAGCCCAGGTGCTTCTGTGTACCCTGAGCATCCACCCAGCCCTCCTCAGCCACCAAGGGCCACTCACGACCCCCACCTGGGCTTCCTCTCCTACCTGAGGAACTCAGAGCTGTCCAGCAGCTGCTGAAGGACAAACTCACAATTACCCCATTTTCCAGATGAGGAAACCAAGGTGAAGACAGCAGGGGCAATGACAATGACTGGGAGGAGCTGCAGCCCGGAGGCCCCTCGAGCAGTCTCTCCCCACAGCCACACCCCCTCAGGACCACCCTGGCTCTCCCCACAGGCCCAGTTCTCCCTCCCCCTGGCTTGTCTCCTCCCCCCTTCTTTTCCCGTCAGCCCTCTGCCCCCCACTGCAGCCCCCAGACCTCCGGCCAGCCCCACCCCAACCTGCAGAAGAACGAGGACGTCGTCGAAGAGCAGCACGCGCTCTGCCCGCAGCGGGGTGACCGTCACGGGGACATCCTGGCTGTCTTGCAGGAGTCGGCGGGCTGGGGTGCACAGCACGTCCTGGGGAGGCATAGGGCTCAGGCCGCTCCACTGGCTGCCTCTGCTTTGGACCCCCCATCTGGGCATGTCCTGGAGGCCCCCAGGTCAGTGGTGGACACTGATGGACAGTGATGGGCTCTCAAGTCTGGAGGGTCCCTCCCAGCCACACTTAGCAGGGCAGCACGCTCCTCTCCAAGGGCCACTTTGTCCTCCCCCACCTGCCCCTAGCCCTGGCCCTAGTGCCGCACCCATCTCACCCAGGGCTCTGCAATGCCTGCCTCACAGGCAAACGCTGTCCCCTATACCTGCTCTCCTGATGCCCTACACTGGGCCCCAAGCCTGCCACACCCTCAGGGCACAGGGCACTGCCCCCTGCAGGGACATGACACACTACGGTGGGCAAGGAGGTGGGGATGCAACCGAGAGGCAGGAGAGCCTCAGCAAACAGGTGAGCAGGGCGAGACAGGGGACCTCACCACCCCTGCGTCAGCCAGCACCCCACTTCCAGACGGGGAAGCTGAGGCACAGAGCGGACAGCAAGCAGCCTGCGCCGCCCAGCGGGCCCTCCCCCGACCACCCCTGAGGCCCCAAGCTCACCCGGGCCCGGCTGCTCAGGGAGAGCCACAGGGCCTGCGTGGCCACTGCCTGGTCCAGCGCCTGCCTCATGAAGGACTGGAGGTTCCCAAAGAGGGTGGCTGCTTGCACCACCTGCTCCTGGGTGGGGTGATGCTGCAGGGGACAGAGCAGCCAGGGCAGGGGACTTATCAGAACCTTCCCCGACCCCGGGAGGCCTGGGGCCAAGCCAAACTTCACCCTTGCTCCCTGCCAGCTCACCCTCAGAAAAGCAGCTGGTATGAAGGTGCATCCCAGGGAGTCAGGACCGCCCCGTGCTCCCCCCGCTCGGCCCGGGCCGTGTCCTCACGCCCAGTGTAAACCTCCACATCTGCCCTCTGGCCCTGTGCCGGCTCCACTGGGGCAGGGCCAAGGACCTCAACTGTCCCAGGGCAAAACTGTGTCCCTTCCAACCCCCCAGCACAGGGCCCTGTCCCCAAACCAGGGTTCCTGCGTGAGGTGGGCGCCCTGAGCCAGGGCTGCATCTCCCCGCCCTGGTGAGCAGCATCTGCCCCGCCCCCTGCCACCTACCTCCCCAGCGGAGTCCGCGAGGCTCAGCAGGAGCAGCACGTACTGCTGCACATGATGCGCGAGCGGCTGGCGGAGGGCCTGGCCCAGCGCGGTGCCCACCGAGCCCTCGGAGCTCACGCCCCACAGGAGCTGCCGCAGCGCTTTCCGCTGGCCGCGCCAGTACTCGCTGAGTGGAGGGAGGGCACGTGCCACCTTCGTGCTCCCCTCCTGCACCCCCACCCCCACCCTCAGCACCTCCCTGCCCTGGCTAATCCCCCAGATGCCAGCCCCAGCCCCAGGCCCCTAACCGCTCTCTGAGCAGGTAAATGCGGAGCCTGAGCATCCCTCTTGACCACGGGAGTAGCAACATGTCAGCGTTTCCAGGGATCAATGGTTACAACCCGCCCCCCCCTCCTGAGCAGGAGCACCCCCTGCCCGCCCCAGTTCACCATGACTGGCCTGCACACTAGGCTTCCCACCCTCTCTTCCTACGTAGATCAGTGCCAGGAGTGCTCAGGATGTCACAGGCTGGGATGCTCGCGGCGTGGGGGTTGGTTTCCTGACCTTTCCTCTAAGACAGCCCTCCCCCCAGAGGCCCGTGGCCACACCCCATGCTCACCTCCTCCTCTTTGCTGCCTTCTGAAAGGCCTGCACCACCACACAGTTCGTGTAGGACTCGATGTACCTGCAGGCAGCACAGGGGGCACCCTGCAGGCCCAGCCCCCGGCCCCAGGCACAAGTCCCTGCCCTTCTGGGGTCCCCAGATCCCACTCACTGAGTGGCTGCAGGCCTGAGGACCTGGACAGTGGCCTGGCTCCAGGCACTGCTAACCTCAGTCTGGACCGACCCAACGAGACAAATCTCACTCACAAAATCCTTCTTCCCCGGGACTCCCCAAGGCTCAGGTCTGGGGTGTCCGAGCCTGCACTGGGCGAATGCCCCAGCCCACTGAGGCCAATCCCAGGGGAGCCTGGTGCCTGCCAGGTGGCCCTGACCCCCCGGTGGCGCCCCGGCCCCCACGCCGCCTTACTCCACGTGGACCTGCAGGACATGATCGGCACCACGCAGCAGCAGCAGGGACTCCGGGCCCGTGGTGTCCGCGTGGCGCAGCCGCTCCCGCAGGGAACGCAAGCTCTCCTCTGTCACCTCCCAGAGCTGCTGCGAGTTCCTGTGCAGCTGCTGCAGGAGCTGCACGGCCTCCCTGCCCCGGGGGTCCGAGGGCTCTGAGGCTGGGGCAGGAGCACCACACTGTGAGGGGACAGGGCCGCTCCCCTTCCAAGGAGGTCACCCGGGGCCCACAGCCCCCCACAGCCCCCCACAGCCCTGGAGCTGCAGCCGGGGTCCTGCACCCCTGGGGCCCTTGGGGCAGGACTGGATGCAGATGGAACCCCTGTGGGCTCAGCAGGAGATGGGCAGGCTGGAGGGGTGAGGGTGTGGGCACACATCCACCTGCTCAACAGGACCACCAAGGGGCACCCAGTCCACTAACGTCCCAGCACGGTGGCCTCCTTGGACCCAGACTGAGGAGTCAATAGGGTCCAGCAGTCCTTGCCACTCATAGACACACGCACCGAGCCCCCAGATGACACCCAAGCTAGGAGGAACACCGAGGCGCCCTGCCTTCGGTCGTGTCCCAGGAGAGGTGGAACTGTCTCCATCACAGCCAGGCCCTGGCCCCTCAAAACCCCGGAGACAGGAGCAGGCAGCTACTGGGGGCCAGGACCCCAGTCCCATCAGAAGGTGCCGACACCCAGTGGCAGCACCGCCATTGGCGGGTGATAAAGCGGCAGCTGAGAGGGCCCTCCAGGGTAAAAGTCCCGTCCCGGGACAGTCCCTGTGTCCCTCACCCTCCTCAAGGGACAGCCGGCACTCACCGGGCACGAGCAGGGGCTGGAGGACCAGGCTGTTGATCCGAGCGAGGGTGGCACAGAAGACCTCCTCCAGCCGCAGCAGGGCGGCCTCCTCGGGGCTGCACATGGCCGGCGAGGGGCTGCAGGGCCTGTGAACGGGGTGCGAGCACAGGGAGATGTGGGGGGCGCAGGGCCTGTGAACGGGGTGCAAGCACAGGGAGAGGCGGGGGCACAGGGGAGGAAGCAGGGTCAGCCGTCCTCTCGGGCGTGGGCCAGAAGCAAGGCCCATGACTTCCCACATCAGGACTGAGCAATGAGCCCAGGTCACCTCAAAGGGCGTCCCACACTGGCCACTGAGCCCCGCACCACTCCCCACGTGGGCCCGGCTGAGGGCCTGAAGGAGTGTGGGACAGAGGGCTCGCAGCTGCCGAGGGCAGCACCCCTTTTTACCCAGAAAGGCAGATGCTCCTCAGGCCCGGGTCTGGTCTGCTCACTCCTGGGCTCAAACACCCACCATGGCTCCCAAGGGCTCAGAGGGACACCTAGCGGTGCTCTGGCCTAGCCCCCTCTGCACTGAGCCCCTGGAAACAAGGACTGGGCTGTCTGAGGAGCCCGCCTTTCTCAAGGTCATGGTTCAGGACTCCCTGTCACTCAACAGGGCTGGGTAAGCAAGGAGAGGCCTGGGAGGCAGAAAGGGCCCTGGACTCCAACCCACACCCACAGCCAGGCTGCAGCCTCCCAGTGCACACAGCCCTCTCCCAGCTGAGGCCTCACCTGACAAAGGTCATCCGCTGGGACCTGTCTCTCTCTGGTGCTGACACGGAGGCTCTGGAGGTAGCTGAACTGGGTGAGGCGGGAAACATAACTGAGGCGGCAGATGTTGGGCAGGGGACACAGGCAGAGCCAAGGGGAAAAGGGGTCTCATCACTCCCCACCCAGCCCCCAGGAGCCTACACCCTCCAGGGCGCAGGCTCTGGGGCAGAGAGGCGGGGACCTCAGAATTCTGGCCAAGGGCGGGGCACAGGCATTCCCGCCCCACCTTTCCTGCTGCTGCTTCAGGAGGGAGAGGCAGGAAGGGGAAGCTGCCGGCCCCTGCAGCAACCCCAGGAGGGGGACAGGTCGTCCCAGGTCAGCTCAGGCAGTCCAGGAGCGCCCAGCCAAGGAGTCAGGGGTGCAAGTGCACCCGGGCCTACCTGACCCTCACTGATAACTCCAGAAACTGATGGAGTGGAGCAGCCCTTTGGGGGTGACCTCTCCACCAACAACTGGCAGGCAGCTGGGGTCTGAGAGGTGAGGACAATGGTTAAAGGTGGAGGGGGCACAGTGTGGCCAGGAGGGGAGGTGCTGACTGAGAACCAGAGGAGGGTGAGTGGGGAACCTGTAGTATAGAACTCACTTCTGGAAGGCCCCCCGAACACCAGTATCCCCCACACCCACCTGGGGGCCAGGCAGCCCTACCCACATGGGGCACAGAGCTCTCTGCCCCTCTCCCCCTGGGGCCTGGCAGCTGCTCCCCTACCCGATCTATAGGGCCCATACCTCAGCTGCTCACATAGGACACCTGGTGGCCCCCTACCCAGCTGTTCAGCCCTGACCATGCCCCGGCTTATCCACAGCCCTGCTCCCCTCTGGGCTTGTCACCTCCTCTATGAAATGAGCGTCCCAGTATTTCAGTCCTCCCTAAAAAGAATCAACTGGCTCTGGGTTTGGGGGCCTCTCAGTGCAGCCTGGTGCCCCTTGGGACGAGTCTTACGTTCCTGGCTTGCAGACACTACTGAGCCTTCCAGGTCTGTGTCCCCAAAGGGATCGCTAGCCCTAGGGAACTGAGTCACACTGTCTGGAGAAAGGCCAGAAGTTAAGCCTAGCTGGTGAGGTGGGGGCTCGGGGAAGGCTACAGTTGAGGCTGGGGGGTTCTGGTCTGGTGGCCCCCAGGTTAGGGAGCTTTGAGCTTCATCCTGGAGGTGATAAGGAGTATGTGGGCAGGGGTGAGGCTACGCATAAGTATACATGAGTGTATGTGTGTTTGCAGGGGGGCAGGAGGAGGAGCTACAGAAGCTTAACATGGGAGAGGGACCCAGCAGGAATCCTCCCATCTCTAACCCAGTCCCAGCCCAACCCACCTTTCGCTGATCAAGGGCCTGGCCTCTTTACCCACCCTCTCTTTCCATCCAGTTATACGATTCTTTCATGGTAGGCTGCCTATGACTTATATGTGGGGAAACTGAGGCCAGGAAGGAACGGGAGAACCAAGAGACACTATTTTTAGAGCATGTATGGGAAGTGGACCCAAGCCTCTAGTTCCCAGTCCAACCAGGCTCACCTGAGCTAGGTGGTTCAGAGAAGCTGGGAGACTCACTTGAGGACACATAGCAAGTTCCTGGCAGGGCTCAGCCTCCTACCTCCCCAGGCAGCCTTAATGCTCCTCATGGGGTGGGGTGAGAACAGAACTGGCTGGTCGAGGCGTGCCCAGGTGAGTCAGCTGCCTGTCCCTGTGTTAATCTAACCAGCAGCCAGGCCTGCTCTGTCCTCTGCATTCCTGGCCTCTGTCCACACTGTGTCCCTCTCAGGCAGGGTCACCATGAGGGCTTCCCCTGTCCTCTCCAAGACCTGGCCCCTCTGGCCCCTCAGCCACACCCTGTCATGGCACCCATTCTGGTATTTCCTGGTCTGGATAGGCAAGGAAGTTCTGTTTGCTGTGGAGAATTTTTCCTGGGCTGCGCTGGAGCCCCGATGATCAACCAGCAAGCCTAGGGGTAGTTAGAGAGAACTGTCCCAGGGACCCCTCCCCCAGCAAGCCTCCTCTGCCCCTCCTTGGCTCCAAACTTCTTGTCCTAGACGCTCCCTCGCTCCCAATCTCCCTGGCGGTATAGTTCATAACTTCCCTTCCTCTCCATGCTCGGGCACATGCAGTCACTGGAGTTTCCCAAACATGGGCTCCGGTTCCAGCCAGCCTGCGCCACCTCCTCCTGGCAGCCTCTGGGGCTGGATGAGGCCCCGTGGCCCGCGCACCGCGGCCCAGGCCAAGCCCCGGGGAACTGCGCTCCTGCCGTGCCCGGCCCCGAGGGGGCTGTCCCTGCGCTGCCCCTCAACCCGAGCCACACGAGTGACCACGAGGCAGGCATGACGAAGCTGCACCCCGCTGGGTGGGAGGGGACCTTCGCACAAACTCCGACGGCCCGGGTGTGAGTGCCGCCGAGACCCAGGAGCCGTGCAGGGCGGCGACGCGGCAGCCCGACGGGGCGCGGAGGCAAGGGTCCCGCCTGGAGCGAGGAGCGCGCAGAGCAGGGGAGCCCGCCCTTACCTGCGCGGCGCGGGGCCGGGCGCGGGGAGAGCCGGGCCGCGCTTAGCTCGCCGCCGTCCGCACGCCGCCGGAGTCGGCCCGCTGCCCGCCCCGCCCCTCCACGCCTGGCCCCGCCCCTCCACGCCTGGCCCCGCCCCGACCCCGGGCCCGGCCCCGCCCCTCCATGCAGGGCCCCCCCCGGCCCCGGGCCCGGCCCCGCCCCTCCATGCAGGGCCCCGCCCTCGCCGCGCCCCGCCCCGCCTCCAGGCTTGACTAGCGTTGGCGGGCGCAAGGGGCCCGCGTAGAAGGCGGGACGCGGCATGCGTCCGCCCGGCGCCCGAGGCCTGAGATCCCCCTCTAGTGCCCTTCGGGGTCCGGAGGCGCCTGGGACCCAACGAGGGGATGGGGGAAAGTGGGAGGGAATTTGACCCTTCCACACTCACACACACACGCACACACACACACACGCCTCGCCTCACTTCCTGGAACGCTGGCTGGGTTCGTGAAACCTGTAGAGTAGATACACCGAGGCCGCCCCACCGCCCGCCCCGCAGGCTGGGCATCCACCGCCAGCCGCCAGCCACTCCTGTGTAAGTGACCCTGGGGGAGAACCCCTCCCCCACCCCTGGGTCTCAACATGTCCCTGTGAAGCCAGCAGGTGTCTGCACCTGCCCAGGACATCGACCTTGGAAAGGGTGTCGTAAACCTTACCCCCAGGGCCTCCCAGGAGGAGGAGGGACCATGATTCACTCCTGTAACAAAGGAGCCCACTGTCTGCCCCCGGGCCCCCCTCTGGTGGCTGGGCCAGTTCCCCATCCCTTCCTGGAGCGCTTGGGTTCCAGGAGATCACAGGTGTCACTGGGCTGCCTCTGCCCCTTCCCCAGCTGAGAACACTGAGTCAGGCAGCTGGGGAGCCAAAAGGGTGACCCACCCACCTCTACTCAAGTCTGAGGGGTGGGAGGCATGCCCCATCCGGCCAGGCCCAGTGGAGGTCCCTGGAGGAGGGGCTACCTGGCAGGTCGGAGGGGTACCTTCACGATGAGCAGGATATGGTGGGTCTGTGGGTCCCCTGGCACACAGGGGTGGGCAGCGGAGGGGATCTTTGGGGCATGGAGGAAAGGCCAAAGGCTGGAGAGTAGCCATGGCCACAGGTGGCAGGAGCAAGGTTGTGCAGGAGCAGATGGTCTCGCCACTTGTGAGGAATGGGGTAGGTGGGGCAGGGCCCTAAGATCAGGATCGGATCTCATGCTGGGTGTCTCTGGGCCTCAGTTTCCTCATCTGTACCTGTAGCTGAGGGAAGGCAGGGCTGCCTGGGCTCAAGCAGGAAGACGAGACCCCCTCAGCTTCCTCCCCAGAGTCCAGAGTTCCTGTTCAGCCACATCCAGGGGGACTGGAAGACCGGAGGCCTGTCTTTGCTCACCCACTCTCCATTCGCTGGGTGACCTCGCAGGCATTGGCAAGTTCAGTTTATCATTTGCCAAATGGAGCGAGACCTGCCCAGCCTCTCGCCCAGCCCGTGCTTGGCTTGGAGCCAGGTAATTTGTAATGCCCTGGGCAGTGCCTAAAGAACAGTTTCCACTGGGTCCACCTGCCCTTGGCCACCTGCAACACAGCCAAGGGTCCTTGCCCATCCTGCCTCACTCCCACACCCCTGCTCACAGACACACTTCCACAGTCATGAGAATGCGGTGGCGTGTACACTCACTTGTGCCACACAGACCCATTGACTGGAACTCACTGGCGGGGCCTCCACTTAAGTGGCTGCCCTGCACACAGGAGCATGTGTGCAGACCATGTGCACGTCCACATGCACACAGACTTTCACACTGCCCCTTGGAACACACACCAGGACTTACACCTGATACACACAGAGGCAAGTGCAAAGTGCATGTGCACGCTGGTGTACACAAGTTCCTCGGGACACCGCGCATGCTTATATGCACACGGTATTACCCAGGCTCGGCCCAGTCACAGAGCTATTCTGGGCCAGGCCCAGGGCCAACGTGGTCAGAGGCTGCCAGCTCCCAGCAGGCCCCAGCCGCTGTGTCGCAGGCCTAGGTGGCCCAGCCCCCAACCCCAGCCCAGGCCACATCCAAGAAGCACTGGATTTCAGCCTGACTGTGACCGGGCAATCCCTGCTCCCTACCCCCTGCCTCCCCAGAGCTGAACCTTGAGCCCTGGGGTTTCAGCTCCAGGAGAGAACTCTCCACAGTGCCCCCTGGCCGATGCGGACCAACTCTGCTCATGGCTTCCAACCCAGAGGCCCAGAAGCTGGACTGGGTCCCTACAGGAAACCCACGGGAGCTAAAAATAGTACATAAGGGACAAACAGAGTTCTGCAGGCCAGCATTCATATCACCATACATGGAGGGGACACTGCCTTCCAGGAAAGCTAGGCTGGGGAAGGCTGGGGGTCCAGAGCTCCACCACCCCAGACCTAATGGACCCAACTAGGGGTGAGGTAGAGGGGGATACGGAGTCTGCATAAGAAGTAGAAACAGCACTGACATTGGGCAGAGCCCTGGGCTAGGGGCTGAAGACTGAGTTGGAGGTGCCCATTCCTAAATGCCCACAGGCAGGACTCATCCCCTCTTGGGCCTTCTTCTTTTTTTCATGAGTAAACAGGGGGAAGGGGTAAGAAAAAACAATGGATAAGGCTTTAGCTTTCAGGATGTTCCTCTCACTGTATTATTTACCATTAAACAGAAAACAATTCAAATGTTCAAGAATAGGGTGCTGATTGAGCAAAGTATTGTTGGGTTTTTATACGGCGTAATATCATAACTGCCTTTAGCAACAAGGACAACAAGAATGATGACTAGCATTTACTGAAGGCTTGTGGGGTGCCCTTGCTATATGATATGTACATAGTCACACCCATTTGGCAGATGACAGATTGAGAGCTCATAGCTATCAATATGATTGTGCCCCAGAAGCCTTAGTTTTAAGTTTTAATAACTTCAGAAGTTATAAAGCATCAAGCTACAAATTTACAAGAACCATAATTTGGAAGTTTAATGGCTTAAACTTTCCTGATGCTAACCCAGTTTTGTGAATTTTAGAAAATCAGTTTCATTTTTTTCAGTCCACTTTCACCATCTTCAGGGAGCAAAAAAGGAAATTTAGGTCATTACACTTTCAAATGGCATTTCTTGTACATTTGTAGCTTTATACCTCTGAGGTTATGGGAACTTAAAACTGCACTGAGACTTTAGGAACAATGTTATTTTAAGTCAGTTTGACTTAAAAGCCCATGTGATGTAGTTAATAGTGTGTTTGGGGTGGGACAGGGGATCTAGGATGCTTGTGTTGGGCAATAAGCTCTGGGAAAGGAGTATTAGTCTGCAGAGAAGTGGAGCCCACCGAGAATGGTGGCCATCCCCGAGGACAATGGGGACACACGCTATTGTATTCCCTTTCAGAGTTCTTCATTGGGCTTGCCCTGCTTCCTGGATGGAGAGACGATGAGCTTTACAGGAAACAAGGACACTGCCCCTCTCCTGGGCTGAGCAGTCCTCCGAGGAGAACCAGCATGTGTGTAATCAGCACACCCATAATGTCCTACACCAGCCCTGTGACAACAGTCTAGCCCTCTCTATCCCATAGATGAGGACATTGAAGCAGAGAGGAGTAACAGTTTGCCCAAGGCCACTGTTCATTTCAGCCCAGTTCAGCCAAGTCCTCTCTGACCCTGGGTCCCAAGGGTGACCTTCCTGGCTAGTCAGTGTGACTTTCCCAGCCTGGCTCATGACAGATGGCATGAGGAAGTGGAGCGAGGATAGAGAGCTGTCGCCAGTGATTTCACCTTTAGTGGAATTCCTGTTTGCCTGGCCAAGGCAAGCCTGGGGAGGATGGGGTGGCCCGGCCCCCCACTTTGACACCCACTGTAGAGGGACTCCTTGAGGGGTCCCTTGGGCCCACCGCCCTCTGCCCGTGGCTCTCCCATTTTCCTGTCCTCTCCCAGTCCTGATGTCTGTGAGTGTCGGAGGCTGGCCCTCTGCCCTGTGCCGCCTGCCTTGGTCCTTGCCCATCTATGGCCCCTCCAGGCGGGAGCCCCCCAAGACTCTGGATCATAGCGTCCCCAGTTCTGAGGGTGTGCCCAAGGCCCAACGCACCCCAACCTATGCGGGTCTCCAGTGGCTTTCCTGGTGATGAGGAATGCAGGGGCCCAACACCGGAGCCAGCTTCTCCTCCAGCTCTCAGCAGGTGGAAGGAAAGGAGAGAAGGGAGGAGAGGGGAGCAGAGGGGAGGAGGGAGGGAGCAGCAGCGTCTCCCCAGCCAGGCCTCCTCACCTCTTCCGAAGTCCTCCCCAGGTCTCCACAGCCCCTCAGAACCCCCTCCCTGCAACCCTGGGTTGTCAAGTGTCACCCCAGGGGTCAGGACCAGAGTGCAGCATGAGCCATGTTCAGTGTGAGGTCAAGGTCAGGGCTCAGACTTCAGCAGAGGCTGAGGATCAGCCAGAGTCCGCATTTCCAGGTGCGCCCACCAGGTCCTACAGGCCACAGATGCCGGCTCCTTCAGGAACCTTCCACAGCACAGGCAGCTGGCTGCTCTGCCTAGGCCATCCCCTGCTCCCCATCCCCCCTCTAGCTCTGGTGTCCACGGTGACCAGAGCCGCCTCTGGGCAGGAAGCCAGTCCAGAAAGCCCAGGACATCCCTGAGCGCCTGTCCCCATGGCAACCTGCTGA
>PVKE010003074.1:0-75662 GCA_004027555.1 Craseonycteris thonglongyai | reverse complement strand
ATAGGTGGAATATAAAACAGAAAGTTACAAAGACACAGAGACCTATGGACACACTCAATAACTTGGTGATTGCCTGAGGGAAGGGGAGGAGGGGGGAGGGAGAGAGGGAGGGGAGGTGGGAGAGGGCACCAGCATTATGGACACACTCAGTGGTTTCGTGTTTACCTGGAGAGGAGGGAGGAGGGGGGAGGGGGGAGGGAGAGTTGTATGGGGAGGGGGGAGTGGGCACCAGATGTATCGGGTTGGAGGGGGACCTGATTCTGGGAGCTGGGCACATAATGCGATGCATGGGTGATGTGATGTGGAGTTGTCCATTGGGAAACTGTCTGATTGTTACCAACCAATGTCACCCCATTAAATTTAACAATAACATATAATAATATTAAAAAAAAAAAATTAGTGTGTCTTGGGGAAGCCAGGATGGCTCAGTGGGTTAAGCGCTCACTTTGCAGCCTTGGGGACCGAGGATCGAATCCCAGCCCCGGCCCGTGCGGACCCATATGCTGAACTGGGGAGTGCCCCCAGTGCAGTTCTCACTGGGGCGAGACCCCGGCCCAGTTCCTGCCCTGTGCAGCCCCGCCCATCTGTGGAATGAAACTATGTGGAAAAACAGATGATGTGCAACTATGAAGACTGTTCTGGGACCTCCCCCTTCTCTCTGTCTCTGTCTCTGTATCTCTCTCTCTCTCTCTCATTAACAATAAAAAAATATTAGTGTGTCTCTTGCAGCACAATTACAACTCCACTATCCAAAGGACACTTATGCAGCAATTTCAACTAAGCAAAAGCCAGCTGAGAACACAAAAGAAGGTGGAAAAAGGTTTGGGGGCAAAGTCTAAACACCCACACATGAAGTGCACATTCCTTATTCATAGGAACATCCCGCGGGTCTATATTCAGAACCCGCTAGTGCTTCCTTTAGACAAAAGTCTAACAGGCTTAATTATGTGATATTAGAGAGTCAGAAAATTGTAACACTAAAAGAAGTTCTGCTAAAAGGCAAACTGACAGTAGCCAAGAGGTTGTCAGCCGACATCAAAATAGGACATACAGGGACACAAAATGAAGACATGGATCTCAAAAGCCCAAGTAACCTGGGACCACTGAGCGCAGGAGCAAGCAGCCCAATAACCCTTGGGGACATAACTATATTGTAGCAAAATACAATACTTGGCCTTATGATGATAATGGTGAATCACCAACAATCTCTTAAAGAATAACTGGTACAAGTGAGGCATTTAAGAAGGGAGAAAATGCTACAATCAATTCTATAGCTATTCCCATTAAAATAATGTTAAGCTTTAAGTTTTAACACCAAACCTAAGTAATATGAAAATTTACCATTTGTAGTTCAGTTCATGTCCCAACAATTGTAGAAGAAACAATTACAAATTATTATAGTAAAGAGTGCGAAAAGTAAAGAGTATCTATGTTTCCATCTCCTCCTAGACATATAATTTCTTTCTGATAATTAATGTGTTTAAAGAGAACAAGCTTAACCTACTCATTCAGTTTCATAGGAAATGCTTCTGTGGTGGAGAACTTGGCTGATGAAAAGGCAGAAAACCACTCTCACCTTGTGTGAGGGGCCGCCTAGCAACATGCTTGGCCCATTAACCTGCTTTCTTGCTATGGAGGGAGTTGACACAAAAAGAAGGAATGAGTTATTTTTCAAAGCCCAGAGACTTAATATGGGAATATCCAATGCATGAAATAAATAGCACCGGCGCCCTCGCACACCATGACAAGCACCGCGCATCAACCAAGCATTCAGACGAGACGTCCAAATCCTTCCCTCAGCACAAATTCAGGCAACCCCTGTGTGGAAGTTCAGAAGGAAATGATGCAAGGCTTAGGTCACTATTACGTGGTCTCATATTAGATTTATATGTTGTTACAGTTGTAAGTTTCTCTCCGGAGATTAGCTATCTTTTTTGATATTATAGTAGCTCCACATGCTCAGCCATGACCACAGTCCAGCTTGGAGATCTGACTCAAATGCCTCCCTCAATGCAGTCTCCCAGACTCCCAGGGGAAAGGGTTGGAAGGGGCAGTAAGAGACTGGTTCCATTCCGTTTCCATCACAAGATGTATATGAGAACAGTCCAGTAAGTATCCAGCCATGTAATTTGAAAAATAGAGGCATCTATGGCTGGAGTTTTTCCAGAAAGCCCTTGTACTATTAATTCAACTCAATCAGGAAATACTTATTGTGTACCTACTCCATGTCCGGTGTGGTGCTAGGCACTAGGGTTACACATTCATATACAACATGGTTTTTGCCTTCAATGAGCTTACTGTCTACCTTATAGAATTTATCTCTGTTTTGAATTTCTTAAAGGGAAGGCTATGTCATATGCATCTATGAATCCCAGGGCCAAGTACATGTGCAGCAGGCTTTGGGACAGTTAGCTAGCCAACCGCTCCAGGCCTTACAATCTGCACTTCAATAGCTATTTTCACACATGTGAACACACACACCTCAATACATTTGTGCAGATCTCATCTATAGCAATACCTTAAGGAATAGTTTAACCAGGAATTAATCAGGAGAACAAAAGAATTAATTAAGAATGACTATTTTTGCTTTGGAATAGAACTTAACACATAATTATGTACAGCAAACTAGAAGTATGACACCTTCAATGTCTAATAATTGCTCATTCCTCCTCCCTTGGCTGATGTGGCTGGAATTGTGTCTGTTCTCGCCCATTCCTGCCAACTCATCATGGGTCCCACTCTGTGGCCTCCAGCACCACTGGGAAGTAGCAGAATCCTCATCACTTACTTCTGATGAGGCTCACAGCCAAACCTGGCCCTCTTCTGGGTGCTGGGCTCATCTCTGCTGAATTGCAGGCCTCACTGTTCATTCTTGCTCTCTGATCCAGGACCCCAAATCCTCTGACCAGACCTGCTCAGCCTGTGTTTTCTGCTGCACCGCAGCATCTAAGAGTCTTACCAGCTTCCTTTCTGGTGTGAAAAATAACCTCTAACTTAAGTTCAATCTGATAAAATATCCCATAAAGCTCCTCATCATAGGCAGAGACACGGAGTCTGGAACTTTCCATGTAACACTATTAATAGCTGCCCTGGTAGCAGCAAATCAGGCTTTCACCCTTTCACCCAGAGCCTGCCACTGTGTCTGGCACCAAGCAGGCGCTCAGTAAACATTTATGAATGAATGGATGCATTATTTAAATTAAATGAAATTATGAAATAAACCATTTCATGTTCACTGTCCTATGAGTTGGTATCCTGGTTCTGACTCGGTAACCTTGACAGAAGTATTTAATCTCTATGGCTCAGTTTCCTCACCTGTAAAAGAGCAGTATCATTGGGAGGAATAAAGAAAATACGACAGCTGTCTGGAAGAAGGCCAGCCGTTGTCAATACAACAAGAACAGTTACATGACTGGATACTTCCTGGACAGCCCTTGTATATATACAGCACCCACCACAGTGTCCACAGCACAGTAAGCACACGTCAACAAAGGGTCACAATCATTATGGTGGGAGCGTGTAGCAGTTGCTCAACAGATATCTGTTGAAAATGAAAACACAGAGACTCCAATAAGAACTGCAGGCACACAGCCCCTGACTCCTGCCCCAGCCCACTCTCACACGTGTTCACACAGCCTATCCACTGTTAACCCTCTACCCACCACCCCTTCTGAGGCACCGTCCCCATCACTGGCTCTCCCCTGTGACATCCTAACACTCTCTTCTGTATGGGATTTGCAAACGTTACTCAGAAGGCAGTATGTTGTATCGTGAGGGAGACTAAGGCCAGCAAGTAGGGTCATGCAGCGTGACCCAGAGTAAGTTGTGGGTGTGAGTCGCCAAGCCACAGCCCTGAAAGGCCATAGAGGAGAATACTTTAAAGGCCTGGGTTCTAGTCCTAGCCCTATCACTTACCAACTAGGCAAGCATAAATAAGGTATCTAAGCTCCTGGACTATTTCCCAATCAGTAAAACAGATTTAATATTAGTACCTACATCATAGCATTATTATATGGACAAAATAAGGCTTGTAGAGTACTTAGAACAGCATCTATCATGTAGCAAACACTCTAAAATATTTGTTATTTTTTAACAGACAATACATTTATGTTAGGACTTAAGAATAGTCTAGAAGACTGAAAAGTGAAGAGTTAAACTTCAAGCGTGTATTTATATTTGGTGTGGGTGTGTGTAGTCTGCATCTGTAAAAACCACTGACTATTCACATGGTGTAGATTAATCAGAGTGAACTAGAAAACAACAGGGCGTATGATTTTGATTGACAGAGGAGTGCCGACTTCCCTTCGTGGTTTGCCATGATAACTCCACCAGCCTCACCACCCCCTGCAGGAGCTGTTCCACAAGCTGCAGAATCTCCTTCCATTTCAATTAGAGTGCCGGGCCAGGGAAGGAGCCATGCCCAGGAGTGTGAGGCCCAGCACAGGACCTGTGAGAGTACAGCTAGTAAGGCAAGGACAGCTGTTGAGTGAAGGGCTGACCAACAGGGACTGGTCTGGGCTTATTAATAGCTCTATCTTAGGCACTTCCAGTCCTTTCTACATTAGCACATAGCCCTGCCCCTCACCCTACAGCCTCCTCCCTGATACATCCATGCGTTACAAAGAATCTTTGCCAGCTAGTGGGACCTTAGTGTCAACCATCCCTCCCATTCTGGGGAGGGTCATTCAGAGCAGATAAAGGGGGATTTGGGAAACTACCAGTTACATCATCAGTAACAGCTTACTTTTGTATCATTTGCAGAGCAATTCTGTAAGTTATATTGTTTGGACCTTGTAGCAACCCTGAAACAACCAATGAGGCCTATTCCACAAATGAATGATAAGGGGCATGCTCAGGTTAGGTCACTTATCATAGCACAGTTAAGGAAGAATTGAGAAGAACTGCAATGACTGAAGCAAGGTTCAGCTATAAGACTCTTACTGAAAGGGACTCCAAGAACTGACCACTTGCTTTGATGGTGGAAAGAACTCCATGCAGGGACAATTCCGGCCAAGAAAATTAACTCACATGTTAGTGACGACAGGACCAATTAATTCAACCAAGTGAATAACAATATGACAATACCTATCAAGAACCATGAAATTTTTCAATTTTGACCTACTAATCATACTTCAGGAAAAACAGACTCAGGAAATAACCCAAAAGAATTAAGTTACTTGCAAAAAAAATGTTTATTGAAGCAATATAATGGCAAAAATGTGGAAACAAATATCCAATGGTAAAGGAAAGCCTAAGCACACAAAACATACACTTGATTAATAAAAGCCTGTGTAGTAATATGAGAAAACATCCGTATAATTTGGATTCATGGTGACAAAAAATAAAAGGGAACCTAGACCATTAAAAACAGATTGATTTGGGGGTGTGGTGGGAAGTTTTCTTCCTTTAACTCAGAGTTGCATAAATATTGCTAAGCTAAACTACTGGCATTCCATGTAGAAGTTTAAAAAGTAAAATGAGGGATGCTGGAATAGCTCAGCAGTTGAGCACGTGCCTTGCAACCACAAGGTCCAGGTTAGATTCCCAACCCCAGCCCATGCAAACATTTATGCTGAACTGCAGCGCAACTGGTAACCACCTGGACAGCCCAGCAGCGAAGGTTCTCACCTCCCATGTGGGAGGCCTCTGGTTCAGTTTCCCACCCTGCACAGCCCCACACCCACCTGTGTGGAATGAAACCATGTCACAACTAATGATGCACAACTATGGACACTGCTCTGGGCCCTCCCCACTTCTCTCTGTCTCTTTCTCTCAAAACAATAAAATTAATCTTTTTTTTTAATAAAATAAAAACTAAAAGGTACAATGAGAAAAATCATGCTAAAGCATGTCCCAAAATTCACGCAAGATTTGAATTTTGCATCATTTGTGAGGTAAAGTGTTGCCAACAAAAAAAAAGACAGTGTGACAGCTGACAATTCAGGTTTATTAAAAATGGAGCACTACACGAAAGAACAATGCATTTTCATTGTTGAGCAATGAAAATTTACAATTTTTAATTATAATCCTGTGTTTTCTATCAAAATTACTTCTTGAGTGAATTTTGGGACACGCTTTAGAACCTCTAACGTAGCTCCCAGGGTATCTGTGAGACCAGGACCAGTGCCTTTTTCATCTTCGTATCCCTAGGCAGCAGTCCTCAAACTACAGCCCGCGGGCCACATGCGGCCCGCTGAAAACATTTATCCAGCCTGCAGTTTTTGCCGCCGCTGCCAGTCCTGCTTAGCAGCCGACTCGTCCCAGGCCCACAGTCCGGCCCTCCAACGGTCTGAGAGACAGTGAACTGGCCCCCTGTTTAAAAAGTTTGAGGACCTCTGCTAGAGTGTTCTGCAAATGACTGGATGTCAATAAATAATAAAGGAATGTTACAAACAACCACCTGGATGCTTCTCTGGTAAGCCTGAGACCATCTGATCAGTCAGAGCCTTGATCACCCCAAGAGCCATGAGTCTAGGAATTCAGATGAATTAGAGGTTCAGGAAACTATCCAGGAGGAATTACTTCTTAAAAGAGATCAGAGCAAAATCTGGAAAAGACTGCTTGTTTGGAAATTACTAAATAGTGCCTCTTTGATGCCAAGTCCACAAAGTTTATTCTCCAGGTGTGTAAACACAAGTGGGCTTTGCTTCCTGTTCTCCAAGATCGAGAGACCTTCTTTAAGACAGAGCTCATCTCTGGAAGGAGAAGCCATGACGTCTGTATCAAATTCAAAGTCACCCAGTGAACGACTTGAATCCAGAAGTCAACCAAATTACACCAAATCAAAAGCATGAAATATCAGATACCCTGCATTAGAAGAACATGGTTCATCTCCACCAGCTTAAGCAAATCACTGAACCGCTCTAGGACTCGGATTTCCGGTCACTATCCTGGCCATCTCATAGGGAAGTCATGAAAATCACACATTCTGAAAATGTACACGAGAAGATGCATCAACTGTAAAGTGCTACGTAAGAGCCTCATTATCGGAATTCTCAATAAATGTTGGAGCACGTGAGTGAATAAAGAATGGAAAGAAGCTAAATGATTGTGTGATTTTCACAGAAATGTACAAGGAAATATAAGGTGAGGCGCTGGCCTATGTTCAGAGCAGCAGGGTTTCACCATTTCCCTGGGGCACGATGGGAAGGAGCTGGAAGATTGCAGGCAAATTGGCCTCAGGGATGCCGCCCACAGCTGTGGGGCCCTGCACTCGGCCCTGCCAGGGCTAAATCTTTCATGGGGCCTTAAAGAGGCAGTGACCTCAGAATTAAAATTCGAAAGACAGCTACACTACATTCACTAATTATGTATTTGGGAACAGCACAGGGATGACCATTTTGAAAAAACAAAACAAAACAAAGCATTTTCAGTTTAAGGGATTGGCTGGGAGCCCATCATTAAAGAGCACATCAGACACTTTCTCCGATCAAAGGGATGAAAAAGAATGAGGGACATCGGTGACGTAGATCCAGGCCCTTGTGCACAGTGAAGTGATTGAAGGTACAAATCTGCTTCAGAGTTGTCATTCCAAATAGGATCTGAGCAGAGTGAGGAGCCAGCAGGACAATGCAATTAACCACACACTCGTGCTGCTGATCTGATGCAGGCTTCAAGGTGCTGCGATGGAGATGCTGGAATGCCTTGGATTGGAGCCGCTTGGGGTCACACCGAGAACTAATGATAGCGAGGGGGCACTTTCGATAGCGGATGTCTGGGCAAAGCGGTGATATTTAGGCCCTGCTTTGAAGGATCCGATCAGTACTCGTTGGCTGCTCTGGACAATGCATCTGCTCCTAGTTCCACCAGCCCTCAGATCAGCGCAAGGAGCCCAGAGCAGATAGGACCTTAGATCCCAGAGGTCAACACCCTTATTTTACAGATAAGACTGGAGCCCAGAGAGGCTACATGACTAGCTCAGGGCCACACAGCAAGTCTCAGCTCTGACCTTTAACACTACCATTCTCAAATTATATTACATGAAAAACACCAATCTGGCAGGGCTAACATTAGACTGGGAGGAAACTGTCTGGTCCAAGGCACCTCATACAATGTCAAGAAAGGAAATGAATGCTTGTTAGGAGCCACCTGTTGGGACCAAACTTTAGGAGGTGACCTCGTGGTCAGACATGGGCACACTGGACTCCAGTGATAATTACGTGTTTAGATTCCATTCACAGGAGCAGAGCCACTACTGGTCCTTTCTCTTTGTGTCCTCCGTTCAAACCTGAAAACCCAGAGGCAAGACTTGGCAGTGACCCAGATCTTAGTTCCTGGTGCCCCGAAGGAGCCCCTGATACATGAGACACGGGGTGGAGCAAGGGTCTGGGTCATTCCACGGCTCTTTGAGGTTTTGGACCATGAATTTTAAATCATTATAACAAGGCTCAAACACAACTTTATTAATCAATGTAGAAACCATTACAATCAACACATTTTTGCCAATTAGAAATAAGCTTGTGTAATCCTGTAGCATAAAAATCCACACTTCGGGATTCGGCGAACTCTTGGGAAGCATTTTCTGCATCCTGCTGCATCCTGTTGTGGAAGCGTTTTCCCTGCAAAAAGTTGTCCAGATGCTTGAAGAAGTGGTAGTCAGTTGGCAAGAGGTCTAGTGAATATGATGGATGAGGCAAAACTTCATAGCCCAACTTGTTCTACATTTTTTTTAAGGGGAGGTTAGGGCCCCCAGTCTTTTCTTTTAAGATTGATTGATTGATTGATTGATTGATTGATTGATTGATTGACTGATTTATATTGAGAGAGGGAAATAGAGAGAAGGGGGAGGGCCCAGAGAAGTCTCCATAGTTGCATGTCATTAGTTTTCTACATAGTTCATTCCACAGATGGCGGAGGGGCTGCACAGGGCAGGAACTGGCCAGGAGCCTCCCACACAGGGCGGGAGCCGAACTGAGGACTTCCTACATAGGAGATTCACCCTGGTGAGAACTGAACTGAGGGCACACCCCAGTTCAGCAAATGGGACCCCAGAGCTGCAAGACGAGCACTCAACCCGCTGAGCCATCCCAGCATCCCTTTTTTCAACTTTTGAAGTGTTGGTTGTATGATGTGCAGTCGGGCATTGTTGTGGAGAAGAACTGGGCCCTTTCTGTTGACCAATGACAGCTGCAGGTGAAGTTTTCAGCACATCTCACTGACTTGCTGAGCATGCTTCTCAGATGGAATGGTTCTGCCAGGATTCAGACAGTTGTAGTGGATCAGACCAGCAGCAGACCATCAAACAATGACCATGACCTTTTTTTTTGGTGGAAGTTTGGCTTTGGGAAGTGCTTTGAAGCTTCTCCTCGGTTCAACACTGAGCTGGTCTTCATGGGTTATTGTATAAAATCCACTTTTGTCACACGTCAAAAATCCAATCAAGAAATGGTTCATGTTATGGCGTAGAGTAAGAGAAGACAACACTTCACAATGACAATTTTTTGGATTTTCGGTCAGTTTGTGAGGTACCCACTTACTGAGCTGAGCTTTTTCACCTTTCCAATTGCTTCAAATGCCAAACGACCATAAAGTGGTCAGCACTGTGTTCTTGGGCAACTTCTCGTGTAGTTGTAAGAGGATTAGCTTCAATGATTGCTCTCCATTGGTTGTTGTCAACTTCCAATGGCCGGTCGCTACACTCCTCATCTTCAAGGCTCTCGACTCCTTTGCAAACTTCTTGAACCACCACTGCACTGTGCATTTGTTAGCACTTCCCGGGCCAAATGCACTGTTGATGTTGCGAGTTGTCTCTGCTGCTTTATGACCCCATTCGAACTCAAATAAGAAAATCACTCAAATTTGCTTTTTGTCTAACATCATTTCCCTAGTCTAAAATACATATCAAATAAACGCAAGTAATATGTCACTAGCAAAAAAACATAAAGCGAGAAATGTGCATTAAAATGTTGTATAACATAACCCCATTTATTTAAGAATGTATTCCAATATCAAACAATAAATTTCAACAATGCAAAAACTGCAATTATGTCTGCACCAACCTAGTACCGGTAGAAGTCAGCCCTTCACATCCCTAGGGATGTTCCTTCTTAACCTCTGTCACACATGAAACAAGGTTGCTATGATCTTCGCAAAGCTTTAGTGCCCACCCCATCTTGCCTTTCTGAAGATGTATGTTTTTAAGAAGCAAATATATCAGACTTTCAAATGGAAGCACTTCCACCAGCTCATGCTGGGTGTGAACAAATCACTGGGTGTCCTTGGCTGGGAATTGGATGCAGAACGAAAATTGATTCTTCTCCAACAAGAAAGTATACCCAGCAGGACTCTTAATTCCTGATGACCTCTTAGCTCCCTTCCAGTGTCCATCTGTGTTTCTCACTCTCCTAGGGCCCAAAATGACCACTTTGAGAGCACAATGGATCTTGTCTGAGGAGACTTCGCAATGGAAAAGGTATTCCCATCACCATCCCACCAGCTAGAGGTAGAGTGGTCCAGATCTTGCATACAGTAATTCTGGCAGACCAAGCTGTCTCAGAATACCCAGCCCCCACTCCTTCCTTAACAGCATCCCAAATTTAGCTAGGTAGTGCTTCCTGGGGGAAAGGCTACCTTTCCCTGCCTCACTTATAGCTAGGAGTGGCTATATAACAATGTCAATAGCTAATAATTAGGGCACCTCCCTATGTGCCAAGCACAATTCTGAGCACCTTTACATGTCAAAACTCACCTAATGCTCAGAACGGCACTACTGGCAGACAGTTATTATCTCCTTTTGATCCAGGAAACTGAGACACAGCGAAGTGAAGTAATTGCTCAATTCATGTTGTTAAAAGTGCCGGAGCTAGGATTTGAACTCAAGCAGCCTGATACCAGTCAAAGCGCTTCACCACTAATGACTCTATACTAAGTTCCAGCCAATAGAAGCAGAAGCTTTGTATGGGACTTCCAGGAATGTCCTTTAAAAGGAGGGGTTCTAGGAGGAGGAGATTAATTCCCCTTCCCCTGGATAAGAGCTGAACGTAGAGACTTACTTCCAGCCAAGAGTCTGGAAATGGGAACAGAGTAATTTTAACTTCAACGTGGAGAAACCTGGCAGACAAGATCATCTTAGACAAGTGATCAAAGCTAACATGACCAGTAATAAGTCATATTGACTTTACATACCACAACATAATGCAGGGAGAAGGGATCACCTCTGTGAAATCCTTCACTAAGATGTGAAGTCACCTCTGTGGATTTCATCCCCAAAACCCATAACTGCAGTCTATGAGATAACATCAGACAAACCCAATTCAAGAACTTTCTACAAGGTGTCTGACCAGTATTCTCAAAAACTGTCAAGGTAGGGGAAGCCAAGATGGCTCAGCAAATTGAGGGCTCATCTTGCAGCCCCAGTGTCTGAGGATTATATCCCAGCCCCCGCCCATGCAGACCCATACACTGAACTGGAGTGTGCCCCAAGTTCAGTTCTCATCGGGGCAAGCTTCCCATGTGGGAGGCCCCCAGTTCAGTTCTCGCTGGGGTGAGCTTCCCATGTGGGAGGCCCCAGTGGGGGCATGCCTCCCATTAAGCAGTTCCTGCACTGCTTCTGTGCCCACCTATGGAATGAAACTATATCGAAAACTAATGACACACAACTATGGAAACTGCTCTGGGCCCTCCTCTCTGTCTCTCGCTGTCAAAAACAATAGGGGGAGTGGGGGAACTGTCAAGGTTATTAAAAACCAACGAAAACAGAGAAATTGTCCCAGATTGAAGGAGATAAGGAGACATGACAACTAAATGCAATATGGTATCCAGGATAGGATCCTGGAACCAAAAAGAGACACTAGTATAAAAACTGGTAGGATCCAAATAAAGACTATAGGACATATAGAAACTCTGTACTATCTTTTCAACTCTTCTATAAATCTAAAATTATTTTAAAATATGATTTTCAAAAAGCAGAGGCAAGTGCTTTTCCCCTCCCTCCATTTCTTCCTATTGCTGGACTGTTAAATAATGATGATTGCAGGAGCTCTAGCAGCCATTCTGATCCATGAGGCGACCTTGAGGTCACCTTGAGAACAGAAGTCATGTCCTGAGAATGGCAGGGCAGAAAGATAGAAGCCTAGGCCCCAGATGAAACTCAATGCTGCCTCATCAGCCCTGAACACCTAACTCTAAACCTCTTTTTTTTAATTGGAAAACTTCCTGTATATAAAAGCCACTTATTGAGGGATTTTTCTGTCAAGTGCTGCTGAACCTAATCATTATTAATAACAGAATAGAGTGAAAACCTGGGTAATTTCCATCACCGATACAAAAATTAGAATCTTAGTCTTGACATTGGCCTTAGAATCCAACCTGCTATTTTTCACATGATGAATAAAAGAACCAAAGAGTTGAAACACATGCCCAGGACCCATCGCCAGCAGCAAAGTAAACATGGGACCCAAGTCCTGTCCTAATCCAATTTCCTCCACTATGTCTCACTGCTTAGTGAGATTTCCAAACACCAGCACAGCAGTATTAATATAATCATATACATAAAAGTCAGCGCAAAATGCTGCAATGCAGGTTTCTTCTGATTGTCATGCTGATTTGACTACCTCACTCTATGATAACATTCTTAAATTTTTTATTTCTTAATCAATTAGTAAGCACAGAAATACATCTGTAAATTATACCAATACTCTGTGAATTTCACACTGAGTTTTGTAAAGAAGCTCTAATATTAAACATCGTGGTATTATTTTTTAATATATTTTTTTTTATTTATTTATTTTTGACAGAGAGAGAGAGACAGAGACAGAGACAGAGAGAGAACTGAACTGGGGGAGCTCCCAGTTCAGCATATGGGTTCGCACGGGCCGGGGCCGAGATTCGATCCTCGGTCCCCGGCGCTGCAAAGTGAGCGCTTAACCCACTGAGCCATCCTGGCTTCCCCTTATTATTTTATGTACTAGGTTTTTATCCCAAGGAAGACATAGGAGGGAAGATGTGTACGAGTGTACCTATCAAAGAGCACAAAACTGATAGAAAATCAAGGTTTCAATAATTATGGTCACTGATTACTAAACCCCTGAGAAAATCATTTCCCCAATCTGGGTTACAAATGTCTTAGTCTATAAAATTACAGGTTTAGGTGGGATTTGATTTGCTCGTAGTTTCCTTCTAATTCTAATAATCCATGAATCCAAAACACTAAACAATCATTGAGTTTTCAGTACCTATGCATAAATGACCATTTCAAATACATATGCCTTTGCTTTCTTCAACAGATCTGCCTAAAACATGCTGCTTGCTAAACAGAGAATACTAATCTGTAGTAGATGGCATTAATGGTTCCAATTCCTCACCCCTCCCCATATCTTCCCCTTCTGCCATGTAACTGTGCAGCTCCTCACACCACTGAAGCACAGGCACCTTCCCCACTTCTGAGTTCGAGCTTAGCCCTGCAACGTGTTTTGGCCAGTACTGTACAGTGAGAGTGATGGTGTGCTGGTTCTAAGCCTCGGCCTCAATAAGGCTTGCATGCTTCCACATGCCCTCACAGCACAGCCACCACCGCTGAGAACAACATGCTGAGGCTGGCTCGCTGGTCCTGGGAGGAGGATGAGAAGCACCTGACAAACTGCCCTAGCTAAGGTGGCCCAGACAAACCCCAGCGAGAGATCCCAGCCAGCCAGCAGAACCACAAAGCAGAGGCCGGCATAGATCAACCACACCCTGATGTGCTATAAGACACTGAGGTTTTGTGGTTGTTTGTTACACAGCAAAAGCTAGCTGATACTCTACTTCAAAACCTCAACCTTGCAGGGAACCTAGTTTTGGCAAATAAAATGCTCTTCAGGAAATGGGCTTGTTTGCTTGTGAAGTGACAGGTTCACACGACCGCTTGGCACCAACTCACAAACAGTCCTCTGCCTACAGATGGGTAAGGAGGTTTGCCTCCCCTCCACGCACACTCTCCTGAGATTTCTTCTCCACTCCCATAAAAGCACTTGCAAAAGCTGAGTTGTCCACACAGTATTACCTTTTTAAATCATGTAAAAGCCATTTATACCAGCCCCAATCTTTGTCAGTGACCGAAAGCAACCAGACATTGCCCATTTTGATTCATGAAATGAAATGTTAGCATTGGTACCATGGGACTGATGTAACTCTTTTCTAACTATGTATTGGTAAGAAATGAAATTAGATGTCAACGTTCTATAATGGGTTGAATGTTCCTTTTATCCCCTCAGGCAGTAGCTAAAAGACAAATGTATTTAGTTGGGCCCATTTTGCTTGTTTTAAAAACCATTCCACAAATACTTATTAAGCATCAACTTGTTCTATTCAAACACTGTTCAGGCATCAGCCATGGGGTGTGGGCAGCAGCCAGAACCAGAAAAGCCCAGAGTACATCACATGCCAGCAACAGAGCAGACGAGGTGCCAGGAGGCCCACAGGGGTCAGAGGAGGACGGTCGGCCACACAGCCTGCCGACAGCAGAAGGATGTAAAACATGAGTGGGGCAAGCTGGGAGGCAAGAGGCTGGCAAGAAGGAGTCAAAGCAACCGCTAGCTGAACCGGGCCTCACTGTCCCCTGCATCAGACTCCAAATCTGACACAGCTTCCTGCTCCTGTTCTGGGCTTCTCTGTGGTGCCTGTAGGGAAGGGGGATCCTAGAGGAGGTAGCCAAGCCCTGCAGGTGGGGCAAGGCAGTTATTGGCACAGGCTGTGGGGCATCTGGAAAATCAGCTCCTGGCAAGAGAGCTCTGGCTGCTGAGCACTGGGAGGAATTCCTCCTTCTCTGCCTACAAATGCACACATTCACAATACACACTCACGTACACTCAGACACTCCCCCCACACACACACATACTCTCTCTCATTCTCACACATACTCACATGCATCATTCACTCAAACACATACTCACAACATACACTCATATACACAACAAACCCTCAAGCACAACATTCTCTTACATAACACTGTCCTACACACACTCTCTACACAATATACACTCAAAACACATTCTCCCTCTTCCTTTCTCTCTCTCTCTCTCTCTCTCTCTCTCTCACACACACACACACCAGACACACACACACACATACAGAGTTGTCAAGTCCTGTCTGATCCATCTCAGAAACTTCTTTCTCACCCATCTCCTAACCACCCATGTTCACATCCGCATTGCCTTTGACTCATTGCACTGAATAACCTCTGTAGGGGGGACAGGGTGGAAGAAGGTGCTGAGGAATTTGGGGCCTGAGCCCTGGGTGCGTGGTGACATCATTTCTTGAGATGGAGAAGAGCAAGGGATAATTTCAGATAATTCACAAAACTATAGGTACAAAAACACTGCCAAAACTCTTCCTTCCCTTCTCTTGTCCTCCTACCTCCATTTTTTTTTTTTTTTTTTACAATCACAAACCTCCGTTTAACCTTCCCTCTCTCAGGCCTGCCTGCCTAACTCCTCAGGAACAGAAAACGACTCCTCACGATGTCACCCACAGGATCACCTGGCACCCCTGCCGCCTGCCTCTCAGCCCACCCAGGGCAGGTTATCAAGTAATCTTCATAAAACTCAGCTTTGCTCTGCTCCCTCTTCTGCTAAGAAGCCACTGATTCTCTCAGGGCTACAGAAGAAGGGCCACACCCCAAACACACACCAAGGCTCTTTGCTTTCTGGCCCCAACCAACTGGCCCTGCCAAGTCACGTCAGCCACCCGCCCTCATCCACACCTCTGGCTTCGCTCCTGCACACGGTCCAGGCCTGTTCCCCCACCTGTCAGAATCCCTTCGCCTCTCCAGACAGGTCCCCACAGAACCTTTTGTATAGCTGTTTTGGAAGTAGCAGCCCTCCTCTCTCTATCCCCTCTTCTCATTCACTCACCACCTCCTGTCATTCATCACAGCCTTGGCTGCTCACATGGTCTCAATCTTATCACACTAGACGCTTTTTGAAACGCATCTTGTATCTTGCTCATCTTTATAACTCTCTTCCCCTTCCCTGATGCCTTCAGCATAAAAGAAATCCAATAAAAATGTGCTGAGTTCAAGCTTAATAATTTAATCCCTGTGAGAAGCAATTAATTTTGTGAGTCCCACATCCAGCCAGTTTCCCTCTCTGAGCACAAGCAGATCCTGGCTGGTTCACTGCACTTCAGGTCTACGAAGAGGAAAACCACAGAGAACACGTGCCCTCCTAATAGTCAACCAGAAACATGCAGAAAATACTGCTCAGCTGGCAGTCACCAAGCATCTGTATTGCGGCAAGCACTCTGTGGGCCAGTGGGGTAGACAAGTCAAAACAACAGGCTAGGGAGGCAGACAGACAAAATTCATCCTAGAGGATGATAAGTACTATTTAAATACCCCCCCCCAAAATATATATATATATATATATATATATACACATGGTGGGGGTGGCAGGAGTAAGGTTATAAAGTGCAACTGGGAGGAAGGGAAGGGATACAAAGGAGAAGGTGACATTGGAGCTGACGTACGCCCTTGAGAAGGCACCAGGCAAGCATATTCCCTTCCAGGAGAAGAAGACTGTGCTGGATAGAGTGTATCAGCGGCCCAGCATGATAGGGCTGAAGACTCTGGTAGAGACCCACAGATTGGAAAAGTACAGTGTTTTCATTGGTAAATTACATATAACACTAGGTTGCTTCCACATCTTGGCTATTGTGAATAGTGCTGCTATGAACATGGGCATGCAAATCTTTCTTAAACACCTTCTTTCAATTCTCTCAGGTTGTTAAATTAATTAAATAGGGAGACCATTAGACTGAAGTAGCTTTAATGCCTTAGTAGCCTACACAAGTAACCCAACACCTAAGCCTATTATGTCTCAAGGTTAAGAAATCAAAACCTAAGAACAGCCAATAACAGCCAACTAGGCTTCCCCAAATAACATGACCGCTAAAGGTTAGCCAAGCAAATCATTCATTTGTTTTGCTCCCATTTCTCTATAAGTCAGTGGCGGACTCCTAAAAGCTTCCAGTTCGGTATTTCCCAATTCCACTCATTTTTTGCTCATATAAACTCTTAAAATTTTCAGTATGCCTCAGTTTGTTTTTGTTTTTGTTTTAAGATTTATTTTATTGTTTTTGACAGAGACAGAGAGAAGGAGGAGGGCCCAGAGCAGTCTCCATAATTGTATGTTATCAGTTTCTTTCAACATGATTTCATTCCACACAGGTGGGTGGGGGCCATGCAGGGCGGGAACTGGGCTGGGGGCCTCCCACATGGGAGGCACACCCCCTCAAGCCAGGGGCCCAACTGGGGGGACAAGAACCGAACTGGGGGCCTCCTGCATAGGAAGCACACCCCAGCTCAGCATATGGGTCCGCAAGGGCCAGGATTCGATCCTCAGTCCTTAGGGCTGCAAAGCGAGCGCTTAACCCGCTGAGCCATCCTGGCTTCCCCCAGTTTTTTTAATTGATCATATACCCAGAAGTGGAATTTCTGGATCATATGGTAATTCTATGTGTCATTTTCTAAGCAACTGCCATATTGTTTTTCCATAGTGAGGAGTTTGGATTTTATTCTAAGTGAAATTGGAGGCCATGAGGCTTTTGAGTGGGAGAATGACATAATTTTATTTAGATTTTTAAATCATCCCTCTGGCTATGGAGGAGGATGGATTGTAAGGGGTAAGAATAGCAGCTGTAGTGATAAGGTTATAATGAGAGCCCTGGAGAGAGAGGTGATGAGCAGGGAGTGCTACGGTCAGAGGAGGGATAGCACATGGGGGAAAGATGGGACACACTGCAGGTGGGACAGACTGCAACAGGTGGGGAAGTAAGTGCTAAAGTTTGGGACCTGAGCCTTTGGGTACATGGTGACATCGTTTCCTGAGATGGAGAAAAGCAAGGGATAATTTCAGGTAGTTCACAAAAGGTACAAAACCACTGCCAAAACTCTTCCTTCCCTTCTCTTGTCCTCCCATCTCCCTTTTTGTTTTCTTTTTATAATCACAAATCTCCATTTAACCTTCATTCTCTCAGGCCTGCCTGCCTGCCTGCCTAACTCCCCAAGAACAGAAAATAACTCATCAAGATGTCACCCACAGGATCAAGTTTTACGCAGCAGAAAAGCAACTGTTAGCCCTCAGGAGGCAGGGACCACAGCTCCACACCCAGACACCAGGGCACTATGGAGGCTTGTTTCTTTGGCATGGAGGCGGGCAGGGGGCCATACTGCATCCAAACCGCAGGCCGATCAACAGTCCTGCAGCTTATCAGCGAGGCCCAGCACGCAGAAGGGTCTTCCGAGACCACGTCAGCCAGGGCCGGGCTCCAGGCAGAGAATGACCCTTTCCACTGATCTGGCCTCTTATCTCAAAGAGTCCCCAGGAGTCTTGTTCTTCCTGCTGCTCTCCTTGTCCCAGGCATATCTCATGGATAAAGGTGATGGCTTTGGGGTGGCTGAGATTATTTTTTAATCATTCAACAAATATTTACTAAGCACCTACCATGTTTTTTGCAATGTATGGGTATAAGGGATTTAGAGATGGATCAGACATGGATTTTCCCCGTGAAGAACTTTTAGCAGGGACATCAATTGGCAATAGGAGGCCACACAAGGTTAAATGTCAAATAAAAATACCAAAGAGAGAGAGACTGTTGTGAGCTGATGTCTGTGGGGAGGCAGGGGGAGCAGGACTCATGCTGGCCTTAAAGGGAAAACACTATTTTTGCAGACAGGAAAAAAGAGGATGCACCAAGCAGGGCAAAGCGCTCCATCAAAATCACAGAGGCAGGGCAAAGCAGAGCCATGAGGAGAGAAGACGGAAGGGTCGTGCAGGAGGCTGATACAATAATGCAACCGTGAGGAGATAAGGTTCAAAAATGGGCAAGAAGGAGAGACAAACATCTTCTCAATAATTACCGTATGCCTAGCATTGTGCTTGAAGCTTCACGGCTGTTACCTCAACTCAGTCCTCACAACCACCCTGTAAAGGTGAGACTGAAGTTATCCCCATTACACACATGTGCAACAGGCTTAGTACAACTAAAGTATTTTCAAGTACAACTGCCAGCTATAGGACCTGACCTCCAAGCATCAGAGTGATAAGTAAACTGTTTACTATACTGGGGGTGCAAAAATTTATTTACATTTGAAGATGTTATCTATGTATTACTTTTCTAAATAGAATTGAATTATGGTAGCAATGTGTAGTGTGAGATTTGCTCGAAAAGTGGCGTTGGGGATGCCAGGATGGCTCAGCGGGTTGAGCACTCATCTTGCAGCCCTGGGTCCAAGGACCAAATCCCAGCACCAGCCCATGTGGACCCATATGCTGAACTAGGGTGTGCTCTCCAGTTTGATTTTCACCAGGGTGAGCTCCATGCAGGAGGCTCCCAGCCCAGTTTCTGGCCTACGCAGCCCCACGCCCACCTGCGCAGTGAAACTATGGAAAACCAATGATGTGCAACTATGGAGACAGCTCTGGGCCCTCCCTCTTCTCCCTGTCTCTCTCTGTCTTTCTGTCTCTCTCTGTCAAAAACAATAATCAGGGGGGAAGCCAGGATGGCGCAGTGGATTAAGCACTCACTTTGCCGCACTGGGGACCGGGGATCGGATCCTGGCCCCGGCCCATGCGGATCCATATGCTGAACTGAGGAGTTCCCTCAGTTCAGTTCTCTCTCTGTCTCTGTATCTCTCTCTCTCTCTGTCAAAAACAATAAAAAAAAATTTTTTTTTTAAAAACAAACAAAAAAAAACAATAATCAATCAATCTTTAAAACATGGCATTAATCAAATGAATGCTATGCAACAGGTAGGACAGTCAAAGAAAATGGCGGAAGCATGGTTGTCGTTCAAAGAGCGCAAGACCATTTGGAAGTGGTATTTGAAATTCGAAAGCGTGTGGAAGTACAATGACAATGGAGATGTGAGTGTGCTACAGAACCTCCAACACATCTAACAATTGCACGCATTCATAAGTTTGAGACACATGGTAAATTGAAACAACATGGGTAGAGATACAAGTGGACACTTTGGTCAATGTTGTTCAAGCAGTAGTTCGCCATAATCAGAAGTGTCTGGACACTGATAGTAACCACTTTGAGCACCTCTTATAATTGCAGAAGTCAAACGTGACTTGTAGTCATCTTTTGTTATTGAGATACATCATTATAATTTTAATAGTTTTTTTTCCTTTCTTAAAATGTGTAAACAAGTACATTTTTTTGGCACCCTCTGTATATATGCCCGTAGACCTCTTCTCTTTCTGTATTGTCACTGTGGCTACTGATATTGAATATTTTGTGTTTTGCTTGCTTGTTTGTGTGTTGTGAGGAGCAGGAATAAGAAGATATATTTTTCTTTGCTTTGTTTCTTGACTTGAAGTTGTTCTACATGAGGGCAGGCCCAAAATAACCAGAATTTATTTATAAAATAATTGTATATTTATTCTTACATGTTTAAACTTTAGTCACCTTCAAAGTTCTCTACAGTGGATGCAATACACCTACAGAGATGCTTTTTCCACTGTTCAAAACAGTTTTTGAACTCGTTGATTTTGATGCCTTTCAGTGCTTCTGTCATTTTCTGTTTCACTTCTTCCACATCAGCATAATATTTCCGTTTGAGGACTTTTTTCATCCAGGGAAACAAAAAAATAAAGGCTCGGGATGAGATCGGGTGAATAAAAAGGGGCACAGGGGTAAGGCCATTTTTGGTCAAAAACAGCTGAACACTCAGCGTGGTATGGGAAGGTGTGCTGTCATGTTACACGTTGTTCGTGTAAGTCACCCCTCATGAAATGGGCAAACACGTTGCGTATCTAAAAAAGAATTTATTGAAGCCGAACGCAGCCTCTCCTAACAGCGCCGCTGGACCACTGATGCAGATGGGCTCCTAGAACACTCACCTCATGGGAGAAGCCTGCACTACAAGGGGCCCGCCCTCCAGAAGATAATTCCACTTTTATTGGGGGGTTCCCCCCTCATAGAATAAGGAGAGTTCTCCTCCTGGGACTACAGGATGAGAGGCCTGCATACTATTTCCAATCTTCACCCCTTTGTATTCCCAAAGTCACTACATGACTTCTCCACGAGAAAAGGAGCGCACGTTCTTGCCTTGGCCAATGGAATCTAAGCAGAAGTGACAGTGAGCCTCAACTCAGCCTAGGCCTTTAGAAACATTGCCTGTTTCCACTTCCACCATTACCAAGAGAACAGGCTGTGGAGAGACAGATGGAGCAAACCTGAACCCCAGATGCAGCTGGGAGCCAAGGCCAGACCAGATCAGCAATTTTCTGAAATCCCCCTGGTTGCGAATTGCTGATCTATCCCAAATCACTCATCTTTCAATGAATGCATCTGAGACCTAGAGTCAAGACATGATCTGCTGGAATCTTATCACCAGTTAAAAACTGGTTCTCCTGATTGCTAATCCACTGCTTTACCACTATCCCACCCTACCTCATTGAAGGAATTTCCTGCTGGCTTCCAGAAAACAGAGAAAATCTGAGATGCCAACCAAGAAATTAAGTAGAACAGATGCAGTCAAAAAGCATGAAAGCAAGATTTAACCTGGATAATCCCTCCATAATTTAGAGTTGATCTGTCTAAAAGAGTTCCTGTTGATTTCCCAGGAGGACCTTTCTTCTTGTGCTGGAGCCACAGGGAATATCATAGCTGAATCTATTAAACCCATCATCTTTCAAGGTATCAGTCTCTTGCACCTAAGAAATGTGGCCCAATTTCTTTCATTTTTGAATTTATGTTTTATTACTAGGGTCTATGGTACTCAAAAATAACATTTCTTTCCCAAATGACTTTGCACGTTCTTCTCTGCTTCACACAGATGACAAGCCAGCTTGAACATTCCCATAGTAATATCACTGACTATAAATCTTGCTGTTATTCAAAGATTCTTATGATCATGCTAGGGCTAGACGAGGCCTTAGAGATCATCCATTCCAATGCCATCATTTAACAGATAAGGACATTGAGGCCCAATGAGAGAAAGGGATCTTCCTGGGGTCACACAACTAGTTACTGGCAGACTGATCAGTGCCGTGGCTGGTATCAGCAGGCCTGTGCTAGAAATGCACAATAAGCTCACCTGTCTAAAGCAGTCACTGAAAATGGGTCACTCCACATTTAAGATGCACTATGCTAGGACGCATGCTCCAAGGCTGGGGAGGGGCTGAATAACAAAAGGAAATGACCCCGATTGGGAAGAAACTGAGACTTCCCTGAAGACCCTGCAGGTTACCAGGACTGCTGGCACCACAGACACCAGCTGAGCCAGGTCCACTGAGCAGGCACCACCCTTCCTTCAGACGCGGGAGCCAAGCCCCTTGAAAGGGTGAGGGAGGGTGTGCTGGAGCCCGTTTGGGCCAGGGTCTGAGAGCCAGGATTTACATTTTGTGAGCCAGTTGTTAAACTGCTGGTAACTCAAAGTTAGCCATGGTGGGAGCACTTATCCCACGAAATTTGGCATGTGTTACAAATCAAGGGTTTTGCTGTGGCTATTTCTTTATTTTTTATTTTATTTCATTTTATTGTTGAGAGAGAGAGAACGAAAGAAAGAGAGAGATGCCAGGAGGGCCTAGAGCAGTCTCCACAGCCATAGATCAGCTGTAATATGGTTTCATTCCACACAGGTGGATGTGAGGCTGCGCAGGGCAGGAACCCTCACCACTGAGCCATCCAGCAGTTACCAGCTGCACTGCAGTTCAGCGTATGGGTTTGCACAGTCCAGTGCTGGGACTCAAACCCTGGACCTCAAGATTGCAAGGCAAGTGCTTAACCGCTGACCCATCCTGGCATCCCCTGCTGTGGTTATTTCTTGAGAGATGGTTTACCAGAACAGCATGGAGAATCTTCTTGGCACCAGGGACTGATAGACTGCCCTAAAACTGAGAAGTCCCTTCCCCACAGACCAGGGTGCTTAGAGAAAAAAAGAAAACAGAATTATCAAGGACGCAAGAGTCCTTCCCTGAATCCCTGTCAGGGCTACAAAAGCCCCATGAGCTTTGTCCTTGTACTATGGCAACTTGGCTCTCAGAATTCCTTTTACCTAAGTCTGCCAAGAATGCCAGTGTCCTGATTCTTGCAGCCCACACTGGCCCCTATTTTGAGCCCTGAAGACATACTGCTGCATCCTTTGCATCCTCCACAGATGGACCGAAGTGGGGCAATAGAAAGGAAGCTGACCCCTTCTCTCCTTTCCCAGCCCGAGGTGGATAATCAACAGTCACATTCCAAGGACCGAGAATCCCAGGCCTCCAGGTAACCAGCAAGGACACAAAACTGTATCCAACAGCCACTCTAGATCCCATCACTTCTCCATGGAGAAAGAATCTCGTGTTCACTAGAAAACTCACAGAAGGAACTGCTACAAGAAAACTGAAAAAAGAGCCGACTATGTAATCAGCTTACAGAGGGCAGCATCACCCTCGGTGGTCAAGCCAGTTTTTCTTGTCCACACCAAGCCAGCTCTGCAGGGCCGACGGACTGCACAAATGAAGAAGCCAACCAGCAATTCCAGAGGTTACAGCAAAGCCTTGGGTCTGTTCTAGAGAAGGGCACAAGCCCACCCGAGGGGACCAGATTCAGGAACAGGGCCTCGGTGGCCCACGCAGGATGAACTGGCCCGTGGTAAGGGGTCTGGGACTTTATAGTGTGGTGACTGTGAGTTGAAGGAAACAGATTTCTTGGAGATATATCTCCCATTAAGGCAGAAAGCCATTCTGGTTCAAGCCTTAAAATTCAGGCTTTAACTAAAGAATTTTCCTCTTTGCCCTTTCCTCCTATAAAAGGAGTTCCACAAAGCTCTAGCCTCCTCATCAAGAAAGAGCATCTTCTTAGACCTTCTCCTCTCACCACACTTAAAAATAAATTTCAGATGAATGGAAATGGTCAATAGGAGTGGGAAACTTGTCCCCAATGCCTAGAAAGAGCCTGGCATATCATAGGCACTCAATAAACATGTATCAAATGAATGACTAAAAACGAATAAAAAGAAACTATTTTTTTAAATGGAGATACCTATATCATCCTGCATAGACCCAAAAGTAAAAACAGTAGAAGCAAAGATCAGTACATTTCATTACCTCAAAATTTAAAACTTCTTTTTTTTTTTAAGATTTATTTTATTGTTTTGACACAGAGAGAAGGGGGAGGGCCCAGAGTAGTCTCCATAGTTGTATGTCCTCAGTTTTAAACAGTTTTGTTCCACACAGGTGGGCGGGGGCTGTGCACGGGGGGAACTGGGCTGGGGGCCTCCCATATGGGAGGCATGCCCCCTCGCCAGGGGCCAAAACGAGGGGTGGGAACGAAACTGAGGGCCTCCCGCATGGGAAGACACCCCAGTTCAGCAAATGGGTCCACACGGGCCAGGGCCAGGATTCCATCCTCAGTCCCAGGGCTGAAAAGTGAATGCTTAACACACTGAGCCATCACCTAAAACTTCTTTACATTTAAAAAAAAAAACTCTAAATAAAATATAAAAGTACATCGCACATGGAAATAATATCTACAGCATATAACAATAGGTTCATGTAGTATCTTGATACATATGAGCCAGTAATCTATACCAAATCTTTCATTACAAAATTGTAAGCATGTAATTCTGTAATATACCGGTAACTAGCACACTCAAGCTTAAAAAAGGGGAGTCACTTCTGCGGGACCTTTATAAAGAGCTCATCCAAACCAGTAAGATAAATATTCTAATAAAAATAAAGGCAATTCACAATGGACCTACAAGTGGCCAATAAACATATATACAGTGTCCAATGTCAATAGTAATCAGAGAAAGAATTTGTCACCCGCGAAGTTTTACAAAGTTTAAAAATAATGAAATGTCTAACATTGGCAGGGTTGTGAAGATGTAGCTCCCCCATAATCTGCTAGTAGGAAAGGGAATTAGTACAAACCTTCCAAAAAGTATTCTTTGAAATACCGAAAGCCTTTATAATGTGTATGCCTTTTGACGCAGAAATGCCGCTTCTAAGAATTTATCCTCAGGCAGTCTTCTGAGATATATACCAAGATATATAAACAAAGTTGCTAGTCACAGCATTATTTATAACAACAAAATTTATAAACAACCTAAAGTTCCAATATCAGGGAGATATTTTAAGTTATAGATTCCTGTATAATAAAATACTTTGCAGCTATTATAAATCAAGGTATTGAAAAATATTTAACATTGGTGAATGTTCAAAATACAATGCAGAATGGAAAAAGCAAAGTCAGTAGTTACTATAACTCCATTCTTTAAAACTACACACTATATGCATTGAAAAAATATTAACAGCGGTTATCTGTGGACAGAGAGACTGGATGAGTTGTTTTTCTCTTGTTTTATCAATTTTCTACCTTGAGCATGTTTTTCCTCTGCCACTTGGAGGCAGCACAGGTAAGTGCTTAGGACTTGGCTTAATTCCAAGTCCTCAATTTACCAGCCAGGTGACTTAGCACAAGTTATCTGCTTTCTCTTCATCTCTGTTTCACCGTCTGTACAGAAGGGGTTGTGGTGATGTCTACCTCACAGTGAGAATCATAGAAAATCAGCTCTGTGAAGCGCTTAGCACAATTCCCGGAACAGTTGATGTCTGATAAATGTCAGCAGCTGCTATTGGAGAAAATGAACAGTAACTGTTCTTTCCGAAGAGAAAGCACATATTCTGAGGTGAGGCCTCAGAACCTACTGGGGTCTCACAGGATCTGTCCAGCTGCCCATCCAGTTAAAGGCCAGCTCTGTCCAGGGAGGACCCCTGGTGGGGGTAGGGGGGTGGGGTCCTCCACCACGACACTGGGTGGGAGGCTCCACCTTTCCGCCACTTAACCCCCTGCCAATGTTCCCGCTTCTGCGGCTTACGGCCGCCACAGGGCAAGGCCACCTCAGATTTGTTTTTCATTTCAAAACCCTCCGAAGGACCCTAGTCAGGATAAAGCCTGGTCTGGGGCTAGAGAAGTGACATATGGTCACACTCGGCCCGGAAGTTACAGAACCTAGCGTCTGTAAATGGAAACCAGGAAGCCGAGGTGGCCCTCGCTCTGTGAAGTCTGAGAGCCCAGTAGGGCCTCACCTGTCAGGACTCTGAGGCCCATCCTCCCAGGGACAGTGCAGAACGCAGCCCCCAGCCCCGAGCCACCAAGAAGGGCCGCCTGGGGAGGGGGAGGCTGCCGGGACTGAGGGCATTCCTGGCATCATAGGAGGTGCCCCGCTCTGCCCGTGTCCTATCTCCAGATGCTGACCTTTGCCTTTCTGCAGGGACCTGTTCTCTGCCCGGCCCCTCTTATCAGCCCGACGCTCAAGATGGTAGCTGTCACGGGCTCCCTGACTCAGCACAGGCCCCATGTCCTCTCTCCCTAAGACTCCAGTGACCCGCAGGCATCTTTCATCTTAGCTCCCACCCCCCTGCACCACTTCCCAGTGGCTACGGCACCGCTCAGCAGCTCTGCTGGGGCACCTGACAGCACGGAATGCAGGCAGCACAGAAAGGATCTGAGGTGAGGGGTCCTGACTGAAAGTGGCGCCCCTCTTGTTGCTGTCACCCGCCCCCCACACGGCCGGGCCACCATTCTGGCACAGGGAGCAAATGTCCTGGAGAGCACAGCCCTCCTTCTCACAGTCTATTTGGGGAGGGAGCGGGTGTCTGTCAAGATTTCACAGATTAAGACCGTGACTCTCCTTGTGCAGAGAGTGTTAGGAGCTATACCTGCACAGTGACTGTCACCATTCAGCCTCATTCCTCCTGCTGCCAACTGCCAACCCAAAGAGGAACTTTATCTGCCCACAGAGCGCCCTAAAGCCCACCCTCTAATCTGGTCCCATAACCTGCCTTTGAGTCAGGTAAGGGATCAGTGGGGAATGAAGACACTGGTGGAAAGAGTACACACTTGTCAATCAGACACAGCTGGTGGCGTATCCAGCCCTTTCCAGCTCTGTGATCCTGGCCAGCCCACTTCCCCTGTAGAGGCCGTGTCTTCACCTGCAGAATGGAGACGAAGCCCCACCACACAGGGTTGTGATGAGAGCTCAATAAGATAATGAATGTAATGCACACGGGGCTAGGGAGGGGTCACCCGATGACAGCGTTATCGTTCACCACTGCTATCCCCATGCCCACTCCTAGCACACAGTGTTGCTACACACTCAACAAGAGAGTCCATGAAGTCAGTGACAGCATCGTGTGCTCATCCCATGCACCTCTGTGCGCCTCACTTACTGCCCTGCCAGGCATATCGGAGATAGCAGACCCTGGAGTATTTGTTGAAGGAATGATTTGATGAATGCCATTTGGTCTCTGAAATGTGCCTTCTGTCTTTTATCATTTCATGAATGATGTATTATTCCATGATCTTTTGGATTTCCATTTAATCATGCATCTAAATTAAATCCTGATTTATTTCCATGACCCTGAATAACATCCTCATACAGCTCTTTCCCTCCATATCAGCCTGCCTTCATGGATCCAAGCTCTACGCCAAGGGTGTCCCTTTGTGTAACCAACCACTCCAAAACTTTGCATCTTAAAACATTTCACTCCCCCAGTTCTGTGGCTGACGGGGCGGTTCTGCTGGTGGTCTCACTGGACTGACTCACTTGGTTCCAAGTCAGATGACTCAACATCAATAGTGAAGCCCAGGCTTCCTGACGTGGCAGCAGCAGGGGTCCCAGACAGCACAGGCAGAAGCTGAGACCCCCGGAGTCTGGAGGCCGCGCTCTGACACTCGCTCAACATCACTTCTGTTACACTCATCAGTCAAAGCAAATCCCAAGACCAATACAATTGTTTTTAAGGGAGAGTTTGGAGGAAAGAACAGATCCTACCTCTTGATGGAGGGAGCTTCAAGTTATTTTGGCCAGGTTTTCAAACCAGACCAAGTAAAAGAAATACACAATTAAATTACAGTTAGGAGAGTAGCACACATCCCCACTGGGACTCCCAAATACTCAAGAGTATCTGACTTTGGAAAACTTTTCTACACTAGGAATTTTCAAGGCCGTTCAGGGTTGCCTGAGACTTTCTCTTCTTGGGTGACTGCATTTACTCTCATTTCAGTGCTGTCAATATGCTAATGACCTTCAAATTTATACCTCCAGCTCAGCTTCTGACTCACATATTCAAGTCTTGATTTCACTCCCCAAACTTGCTCGATCCATAGTTTTTCCAACCTCAGGAAAGACAATCATCAGCCACCCAATTGCTCAGGCCACAAAGTTAGTTTGTCCTCAGTTGCTCCCTTTCTGTGACTTCCCACTTTTAAGCCATCAGCCAATCTCCTCAGCTCTACCTCCAAGCCACCTCTCCGCACGTCCTCTATGTACCAGGTGCCTCAGGCTGCCGTGACACAGTACCACAAAGGGGGCCGCTTAAAACAGCAGAAGTTCATCCTCTCACAGGTCTGAAGGCTGCACGTCTGAAATCAAGGTGTTGGCAGAGCCATGCATTTCTGTAACCTGGAAGGCACAAGCCTCCTGTGCCTCTTCATGTCCCTTGGCTTGCAGCGACATCACTTCAATGTCTGCCTCAGTTGTCACATGGGTTCTCTCTTTGTGTCTCTGTCCAAATTTCCCTCTTATAAGGACAGCACAGTATGGTCTCATTTTGACTTGAGTACATGTCCTAATATCCTATTTCCAAGGAAGGTCACATTCACAGGTACCAGGGGGTGAGGACTTCAACATATTTTTGTGTGTGTGGGAGGGGGGGTGACATAATTCAACCCATAACAAGTACCATAATCCCAGTCTAAACCACCATCACCTCTCACTGCAATCACCTTTTTCTAGTCTCCAATCTTGACCTCCTTCAACAAGATCTTAGAACAACATCTAAACTCCTTGCCTGGCATTCAATCAAAACCCAAAGCCATGGTCTGCCTGCCCAGCCACTTCCACCTCTTTCCCACCTCCCTTCTCCTCCCTTCATGCTACAGCCACACCGAGTGCCTCTCTGTCCCTGGCAAGTGAGGGTCTTTCCACTAACTGCTTCCACTGCCTGGAATGCAGCCCCTGGTCTGCAATGAGTCACTTGTCATTCAGATATAGGTTTAGACATCAACTCTTCAGAGGCCTTCCCAGTCATTCTCTTTCACATATTTCCTCATTTGACTCCTTTCATAGCACCTAAAACTATGTGATTTGTTTTCTTATTTGTTGGTCTATTGCCTGTCTTCCCCTGCCAGGATATAAGTAGAACCTCTACCACTGCTACATTCTCCACACCTAGGACAGTGCCTGGCACAAAGTAGATGCTCAACTATTTGTTGAAAGAATGCTCTACTTCTTGATTATCAAGTCCAAAGGACTTTTTTTTTTTTTAACAGAGACAGAGAGAAGGGGGAGAGCCCAGAGCAGTCTCTATAGTTGTACATCATCAGTTTTCGACATGGTTTCATTCCACACAGGTGGGTGGGGGCCTCCCACTTGGGAGGGACGCCCCATCTAGCCAGGGTCTGAATCGTGGGGCAAGAACAGAATTAGGGGCACCCCATATGGGAAGCACACCCCAGTTCAGCATATGGGTCTGCATGGGCCAAGGCTGGGATTCGATCCTCAGTCCCCAGGGCTACAGAGCCAGTGCTTAACTCGCTGAGACATCCCGTCTTCCCCAAAAGGACATTGTTTGGTCTTTATTCTATAGAACCTAGTCCATTTGATAGGACAATCATTTCATCCTCTCAAAATTCTCTATCATCTCCTCCCACCCCAGCCAATCTCAAGGCCATAGTCTGCTCATTCTCCCTAATATAGCTTCCCTGTCTTCTCTGCACACACCTCTTCCTATTTGTGCTTTAACATTAGTAAACCTCGGGGTTCTGTTTTAGATCCTTGCAGTAGACAGAATAATGCACCCCCCCGCCCCAAGATGTCCACATCCTAATGCCTGGAACCTGTGAATATATTACCTTCCATGGCCACGGGGACTTTGCCAATGTGATTAAGTTAAGGATCTGCCAAGGGGAGATGTTTCTGGGTTACCCGAGTAAGCATAGCGTAATCACAGGATCCTTATAAAAGGGAGACAGGAGGGTCAGAGTCAGAAAGAAGATACAATGACAAAAACAGCGATAAGAGTGACACGCCCAGGAAATGAGGCCAGTCTCTAGTGGCTGGAAAGGGCAAGAAACACATCCTCCCCCAGAGTCTCAGGCAGTTGTGTCAACACCTGGATTTTAGTTGCATGAGACTTCTTTCAAACTTCTGACCTCCAGCATTGTGGGATAAATTTGAAGTTTCAGTCACTAAATTTGTGGTAATTTGTTTCTGCAACCATAGAAAACTAATCTAACTCTCTTCCATTCTATATGTTCTCTTTAGGCAACTTCATTTTCATCCATGGCTTCATATATTAGGGGTACTTCTCTAAAATTCAGACTTACATATTGAACAGTTTAACATCTTTAACTGTGGCTACTCAAAATTCAGTATGTCCTCAGCTCACCCCCTCTCCCACTCCACCCAACCTGTGTCTCCGCCTGTATCCTGTATCTTAGCTGATGGCAGAGTTGTGCACCCATTCCCCAAGCGGGGCACCTTACCAACACCCTCTCTTTCCCCAGGGTCCCACTAACCTCTAGCTCCTGCTGATTTGTAAACTTACCCCTTCCTATTATTTCTATCAGAGCCCTGATTTCCACAATAGTCTTCTAACCAGTCTCCTGGCCTCCGTCTTTAAACCCCTCAAATGCATCCCTCACACTGCATTTTTCATTTTTAAATGCAAATATCTTATCACATCCCTCCTTTGTAGATTCCTGTGAGACGAAGGTCAAGTTGTTAAATGTGACTTAACAAGGCTTCCCTGTCTGCCTCCTACGCACGTCAGTCCAGCCTTACCGCTCTGTACCACAGCCCACCTTTCCTCTCCCCCGAGTGCACTCCTCTGTTAGAAGACAAGGAGGAAGGAGGCAGGGACAGAGGAAAGTAGGGTAAGTGGTTGGTTTCACTTCCGGGTCTTCGCTTCACTCCGTTTACCTCTCTAAAACCCCCAACGCACCTGATTCTCCTCCATATAAGACACTCGTAACCATATGGATCAGTAATGACACATCCTCATTACTCAAGACACACCCACGAGCTGTAAAATCATATCCAAAATGCAAACAGTATTCATTCCCTTATAGGTGTGCCCACCCACAGAACTACAAACGCAGAAGATACAGACAGATTCTCATCCAAATGCATGTGCCTTCACTTAACTCCCCTTAAAATCCTCTCGTGCAGACACAGCCGGAGGCAGGGGAAGCCTGTAGCTGCTATGGCTTAGGGAGCAACAGAATAAATAGACTGGAGAGGTGGGAATGGATTGCTGTGAGTAAATGGAAGAAAAGAGGAATGACCATGAACAGTCAACTGGAATATGCTCAATCACCAACTTTCCCAAAAACCCAACAATAGGCCAAATGTCATGCTGCTAAGCAATAAGGGTACAAAGAACCATAGTAACAGCAGCAGTGAGAATAATAATAATGGCAGCACCTAAAACTCCAACACTGGTCATGATATACCAGGCACGAGTGTTATACTATTAATTCATTTAACCCCCATAGCAATCCCATGAGGTAGATATTACTAGTCTCAATTTATAGACGATGTAATGAGGTCCAAGAAGGGTAAGTGACGTGTACAGTGTCACACTGCTAAGAAGTGGCAGGACTTGGATTCCTATCCAGGCAGTCAGATTCCAGTCTCTATGTTCTTATTTACCTCCCAATGCAGAACCCTCTGAGTAGCTCACAGACCCCTGGGAGCTCACACGCTGGAAATGGTGCTGTGCACTGTCTTCCCTGGGAGAGGCAGCACAGAAGAGAAGGCAGTGAACAGGACTAGTGGAATGGATACTGGCCTTGAAGTCAGTCTGACCTGGATTCAAGTCCTAGTTCTGCTACCCACTACCTGTGGGAACTTTAGCAAGTTACATTATTAACTTCTCTGAGCATCAGTTTCCTCATTCTTCAGTAGATATTTATATCAACTTAATCAAGTTCTTTAGTATTAAATGAGATACTGTATATACAGTGCTATTGGAGCACCTGAATAGCTCAGCAGGTTGAGCGCTTGCATTGCAACCACGAGGTCCAGGGATCGCATCCCAGCCCCAGCCCATGTAAACCTATATGCTGAACTGTGGCACAACTGGTAACCCCTGGGATGGCAGCAAAGGTTCTTGCCTCCCATGAGGGAAACCCTGAGTTCAGTTCCCTCCCTACATGGCCCCACATCCACCTGTGTGGAACGAAACCACGTCACAACCAATGATGCACAACTATGGAGACTGCTCTGGGCCCTCCCCCCTTGTCTTTGTCTCTGTCTCTCTCTTGCCTTCTCTCAAACAATAAAATAAATCTTTAAAAAAAAATGCTTAAAAGTGTTAATTAAGCACAGTACTTGGCATACAGTAAGCACTCAATAAATCCCTACTGTTGCTCCAACAAATAATTACTCTTCAACTCCCCAAGCCTAATGCTTTCCAGAAACATTAGAAGAACAATTGCAAATTATAGCTCTAGGCATATACAGTAGACTCTTCGTTAACCGGAACCTTGAGAGTGCCAGTTGCTTGAGTTCTGGTTAACGGAGTCTATGCACACTTATTAGGCATCTACCACTCCCCATGGGTGCCGGTTAACTGAGAGTCTACTGTATATGGTGTGGCCAGCAAAGTATTTTCTAGGTCTTGGGCAGGACCTATTGTGGCTACAACATGAGCAGCTCAGCCCCTGGTAGCTCTTGCAAATACAGTCACCCCCAACCCTGAAAGCATAGGAGTTCTCAACTCTGGCTTAAAATAAGGTGACCAGATTTTAACATTGGTAAAGTGGGACACCATTGACCGGGGGGGAGGGGGTTCTTGATTAAAACTTTGGTCTATCTCCCGCTGTTCCCTAGCTTGTACTGCATTCTTTCCAAAAATCGAGACTTTTTTAAAATGCCGCGGGATGCGGGACAAATTGTTAAAAATCGGGACTGTCCCACCAAAAGCGGGACATCTGGTCACCTTAGCTTAGAATCAAGGTAGCCTCTATCTGCTTCAGACCTACAGAACCAGACTTCCCTTGGGAACAACCCAGAACTCTATCATTTGAATTCTTGTACACTCTCAAATTTGAGAACCACTGAATTAAAAAGAAGACACTGTCCTTTCCAACAAGATGCATGGCTCAGGGGTGAATGAGTTGACCTGCAATGCTGCCAACTCTGAATGTGTCTTTTACATGAGACGGGAAATAAACAAAGCTGGTTTTTCTGCCACTGGAAAAAAGTGGCAGAAAAACTCTTAAACTAGAGTTTCCAGGAAATCGTCCAGGGGAAGTCACGGAGCTTTCCTTGCCCAGATTTCAGAAGCCAGAAAGGCTAGGAACTGCAGGGAACAAGAAGAGTTAACTACCGGGGAAAGAGGTGGATCTGAAACAGAGGAGAAAATTCCTAGGGGATAATCCCTGGCTGGAGGGTACAGAGGTGAGGAAAACAGTCCCCATTTATCCTCTCCGTGGAGGGCAGCAGTGTGGCCCAAGGGGCAGAGCCTAGGGGCCACCCAGTGATCTGCTAGGGCTGAGAGGTATTTATGCTACACAGAAGCCAACCTCTAAATACAGGCTGGAGAGCCAGTCTTGCTGGTTGACTCAGTATGTCATCAAAAGTGACCTTACAATAATTTTCTCCTGAAAGTAAATATGCCAGAGCTAAAGGTCAAAGAGTAACCAAAGACCTCCAAGTCAGGCCCAGCATTTCCTCCATTTCCTCTCTACCTAGAGCTGGGGTCACGTGCCCAAGTTCCCCCACCCTGGACCCTGAGTGCTGGCCTGCGTTCCCCACCTGCCCTAAGCCTGGTTAATGACAGGAGATAACTAAGAAGTGGCAGCTCACTTCAGAGTTGAACGTCCAGTTGGCCTTGCAGTAAGGGGGCCCAGTCCCAGCATCATGCTCTTCTCCCTGCAACACCATGGACTCCAGTTCTGGCAAATGAGCCTCCACCTCCCTTGTGCTTAAGTCTCTGAGCCCAGTATGCCCCTTCTCCCCTTCCCTTCAATGAAAGACTGTTCCTGAACCCCTTGGATGAACTGGAGCCTCATTCTTTGCAGGTGGCACCCCCAGAAGGTTTCCACACTGAGAGCTCAGACTCCCGGCATCATTTGTGCCTGGGCTCTGCACTATCAGGACTAGGGATCCTCCCTGGAGTGCACTCCTCCCTGCTGACTACCAGAAGTTTGACAGCCCCCACTTCTGACACTTGCACCCAGAGTACCTGTGTAACAGCCACACTCAGCAACTGATCCAGGCTCCAGCCCCTCCCAATGTCATATCTCTAACTTTTTTTTTATTGTTAAGTTTATTGGGGTGACATTGATTGATAACAATTACATTGTTTCCAGGTGTACAATTTCACATTACACTGTCAATACATTGCATTATGTGCATATCTCTAACTTTGTTCCAAAATTTTACTTTTAACAGAGAAAAGGTAATTAATTAGCACAGTTATCATGTCTCTATTTGCACTTTTTTGTCCACAACTATTTAGGGAGTGGGGGGATAAGGAATAAAAATAATGTCTTTATTGTATCTACCAGCAAATAAAAATGAGTTCACTATCCAGCTATCTCACCTACAGAGAACAAGACTCAGCTAGAATTTATACCTTTCCTAATCATAAAGCTAATTACCAAGTTGACTAGAGAATTAGAATGTAAACATTAACACATCAACACAATTAATGAATTTGTAAGTACTGTGTGTATAAAAGGAATCCTCTTGGAACTAACTAATCTTTCCTTACTACTTTATGTATTGAAACCCCTAAGTCTGACACACCACTCGTATATTAAATTTGGACTTAAGCAGGTATTGAATGAACATTCAAGCTCTCTGATAAAAGTCCTGCTTTCCAGCCAGTATTCATTGGTTCATTCATTCCTTTCTTCAACAAATGTTACTTGTGGGCCAACTATGCTTCAGGCGCTGTGGATAAAGCATGGTGTCTGATCTCGTGGAACAGACAATATAGGTAGGGAGGCAATAAGAGAACAAACAAATAACACACTATGTAATTTATGATACAAATAAAAGAATCAGGGTACTCTAATAAAAATAAATGAGGAGCACTCCAGTAACAAGCACACCAAGCACCCAGGTCTTGGTCTCTAACGCCATTCTCTAAGAAGAAGAACCAGAGCTTCCTGGAGAAGAGCCTGATTCTAGGTTTGGGGCAGGAAATACCCAAGACAAGCCTGGCACATCTTACAGTGCCAGAGGGTGCTCAAAAAAACAAACAAACAAAACCTACCTACACTGACAGGGAAAGATCAGAGACACAGGAGCCAACTGGAAGAGCTCCCAGTGGCCAAAGCTGGAACAACTGAAGCAATAAATAAAACCGCATTAAATTATAACCTAAAGTATAAAATGAATATCCAGAGTCCATACTGATATGAGTAAATAATTGAATATATTAATAAAGGGAGAAAAAACAAGTCTTGTATGTAGAAGAATTCCAAATAACTATGTAGATATGCCCCCCTAATTGAGGGGGAACCTGATTTCCCACTCTTTATGTGTGGGTTACACCTAGTGACTTCCTTCTAAAAGGACATATAGAGAGGAGGAAAAAAGAATTACCTTTACAGTAGAGAGATTTAACACTACTTAATTTTTAAGATTTATTTTATTGTTTTTGACAGAGACAGAGACAGAGAGACAGAGAGAAGGGGAGGACCCGGAGCAGTCTCTATAGTTGTACGTCATCAGTTTTTGACATGGTTTCATCCCACACAGGTGGGCAGGAGCCACTCAGGGCAGGAACTGAACTGGGGGCCTCCTGCATGGGAAGCTCACCCCAGTTCAGCATATGGGTCTGCACGGGCTGGGGCACAAATTTGATCCTCAGTCCCCGGGGCTGCAAAGGGAGCACTTGGCCCACTGAGCCATCCCGGCTTCCCTGAGATCTAACACTACTTAAGCCAGGTGATCAAGGTCACATCAACAGTCACAAATCATGTACACTTAATTTGATGTGATAAAAAATGGCACTTTTTACCTTTGTGACTTCCCTCCTAAACCCATTACTCAGTCTAATCATGAGGTAAAAATGTCAGACGCGTTTCAACAGAGATGCATCCTACAAAATACTTGGCCAGTACTCCTCAAAACTGTCAAGGTCATCAAAAGTAAGAAAAGCCTGAGAGACTGTCACAGCCGAGAGGAGCTTAAGGAGACATGACAACTAAATGCAATGTGGCATCCTGAATGGGACCCTAGCACAGAAAAAGGGTATCAGATAAAAACTAAGAAAACCTGAATAAATTGGACTTTAGTTAATATTAATATACTGGCTCATAAATTGAAACAAATGTACCCCAGGAGTATAAGATGTTAATAGTGGGGAAAACTGTGCAGAGGCTAAGAACGCTCCATACTATCTAGCTCAATTTTCTTTAAATCTAAAAATTATTCTAAAAATCAACGTCTATTAATAAAAATAAATAAATAAGAGGGAAGGGGAGTCTTATTGAAACAGGGTGGTCTAAGAAAGCTTCACTGGGGGGTTATTTTAAGCCTGGACTTGAAGGGAAGAAGAAAGGATGTTTTTAGAACTTAGGAAATAGTATGGTACATCTGAGGAAGAGAGTGTGTTAGCCAAGAATAAGAGAGACAGTGGTGGGAAGCAAGGCTGAGGGGAGGGTGTGTGAAGTAAGGCTGAGGACCACTCAAGTCCTTGACTCTACAACAGGAAGGACAAGGATCTTCTTCTAAGTGCAGTGGGAAGCAATATAAGAAATGCAATGCCATCAGTACAGACATCTTATTTAGCAGAGCAAGTTTGTATAACTGTGGAATATTTTAATATATTCACTCATTTTACAAAAGTGAATGAGAAATGAAATAATGAAGATAAAAACTGGCAATCTCAAACACATTTAGGCAAAGATGGAAACTATTAGGCAGACTGAAAGGTAAAAACTAAACTCATGTTTGGGTATTCATTAGATTTAAGCTGACTGTAGGATTAATTGTGAAAGGAAACAAAATTAAAGAACATCTATAGAACATCTGTAAAGTTTAATTTAAGCATTCATAATTCCTTCTATCTCTAAGAACAAAACTCTCATTAAGACATGTAAGTCATCTTTTGTGCATGACTTTAGGCATAAAAGAAAGTAGGGAACTATTTTTATACTTTCTACACATAAATTTTTTACAGCTTGACTGACATTAGACAAAATTCTGACAGAGATCTTTTTGTTTTTCAATATATTCCCAACTGTAGTCTACTTCTCAAGGTCAGTATTAATGCACATTCACACCCCAAAGGTCATCCAGACACATTACCCTCCCCACACACACATCTCTACCCTCACCCTCAAGGAGACCAATTCTGAGATGAGCCACCTGGACCCACCTTCTCCCTTCCTGTGTCTTGTTTCCCCAAACCCTGTGAAAGATCTGGCAATGTATCTGTTAAACTAACTCTCTATAAGGATGCATGTGGCTCTTCTCTAAAACTCTGAATTTTAAAGGAGATCTCATGAAAATGAGAACACCTTAAGCCAAGAAACAAATCTTTACTAATATACATTTTGGGAGGGCTGCCAATCTGGTGGGAGAGATAATTTCTAGAACGGAAACTTTTAGCAGCCCCCTTCTATCATATCACATAGGAGTAGAATAACCATATCAGACAACCAAATACTATGCCAGCACAAAAATCCATTTCATCATTAATAACTTCAATCTATTTTCTTCAGTTATTTCCTTACCCTTTTCACCATTTTGTTTTTAATGAAAAAAAAACCCCAAAATATTAACTTTGGCACTATCAGAAACTCCTAATAAATACATTGCTAAGTGTTAATTAAAGTGTAATATGTATACTTTCATAGTTTTAAAGTGTGTACATTAAACAAATATTTATTATGTGTCAGCACTGTTCTGGAAGCTGAGGATATAACGATGGCCAAATGAGAGATCATCCCTAATCTTGAAGAACTTATTTTCTACTTCAATCTAATTAAAGCCAAAAGTACAACAGAAAATGGTGGTCTGCCCTTGGAAACTCAGTAGGAACTTAAGACCTGCCAAACAACAGCAGGAAAGCAGGGATGAGCTAAGAGTCTCCTTTGCTCAAGGAGGGAAGTCCAAATGAGTAAATAATAAGTGTTCCCATTAGGAAGAGCTAAGGAAATCCTCAGCCTCGTCACTAAAAACAGGGTGGGGAAAAATCTGTGCACAGAGGAAGGTCTATGATAAGAAATGTGGAATTACATAAAAACAAATGTTGGGGCAAATCAGAGCTTGTTGAAACAGAGCTCCATAACAACAGCAAATGTAGGTATAAATGTGGAGCAACTGGAACGTTCATACATTGTTGCTGGGAGTAAAAAAATTCAATCACTTTCAAGAACTGTCAGTTTCTTTGAAAATTACACACACACTTACCAAATAATCCTACCCCTAAGTATTTACCCAAGAGAAATGAAAACCTATGTCCTCTAACAGGGTTGCACAAAAATGTTCATAGCATATGTATTCAAAATAGTCCAAAACTGTAAACTACCCAAATGCCTATCAAAAGGAAGTAGACAAATTGTGAAATATTCATACAATGGTATAATATTCAGTAATAAAAATATACACAATGAAAGTGAATCTCAAAACACTATGATAAACAAAAGAGGCTGGTCACAAAAGAGTACACACTATATGTCTGAATTTATATGTAGTTCAAAACAAGAAAAACAAATCTATACTGAAAAAAAAATCTTATCTGTGGTTGCCTACAGCTGGGGAAAGGTGGAGAACCGGTGAGGAAATGTATGGGGTGACAGACATATTCTACTTCTTGTTTGGGGTGCTATTTACAACCAACTGCCCAATAAAACAATTAAGTATTTGTGTGTATTTTATTGTACATTAATTAAGACCCAATTTTTTTTTAAACTTTCAGGCTGCTAAACATTAGATTAGCAGTAAACGGCACAAAAATACTACCAGCAAACACCTTAGTTGAGAGAGCTGTTCTCTTAAACATTAAGAGTGATAAAGTCCCATTAATTTATTTTTGCTTTTACTTCCCTTGCCTTTGAGGTCAAGTTCATAAAGTCCTCCCTGAACCCAAGGTCTATAAGTTTAATACTAATTTTTTCTTCTATACAATTTATTGTTTGGGGTCTTATTTGGAGGTCTTTAATCCATTTTGAACTAATTTTGGTATATGGTGACAGATTGTAGTCTTTTGCATGTAGTTTTCCAATTTTCCCAGCACCATTTACTTTACCCCACTGTATATTTTTCATTCCTGAGTCGAAAATAATCTGTCCATGTATGCGTGGGTTTATTTCTAGGTTTTCAATTCTGTTATATTAATCTGTGTATCTGTTTTTCTGTCACTACCAAGCTGTTTTGATTACTGAGGTTTTGTGGTACAGATTAAAGTTAGGCAGTGAGATGTCCCTAGCTTTATTCTTTTTCTTAGGGTAGCTTTGGCAATTCAGGGTCTTCTGTAGTTCCATAAAAATTTCATGATTTTTTAAATCTATTTCTTGAAAGAATGTCTATGAGATTTTGATGGAAATTGTGCTGAATCTGTATATTGCTTTGGGTAATGTGGCCATTTTAAATATGGGATTTTATCAAACTAAAAAGCTTCTGCACTGCAAAGGAAACCATAAACAAAGCAAAGAGGCAACCAACCAATTGGGAGAAAATATTTGCAAACAATGCCTCTGATAAGAGACTAATATCTAAAATATATAAAGAACTCGTACAACTCAACATTAAAAAAAAAAAAGCAATCCAATTAAAAAATGGGTAGAACCCATTGACAGCCATGGACAGATCATCCAAGCAGAAAATAAACAAAGTAGTATCAGTTTTAAATGATACATTACAGAAACTGGACATAACTGACATTTACAGGACACTTCATCCTAAAACACAGGACTATACATTCTTTTCCGGTGCACACGAAATGTTTTCAAGGATAGACCACATGCTGGGACACAAAGCTAGCCTCAGCAAATTTAAGAAGATTGAAGTCATACCAAGTGTATTCTCTGATCACAAAGCTTTGAAATTGGAGATCAACCACAAAAAGAAAGCAGGAAAAACCACATACACATGGAGATTAAACATGTTATTAAAAAATGACTGGATCAAAGAAGAAATAAAAGAAGAGATTAAAAAATACATAGAAACAAATGACAACAAAAACACAACATACCAAAATTACTGGGATGAAGCAAAAGCAGTAATAAGAGGGAAATTTATATCACTACAGACCTTTCTCAGGAAACAAGAAAAATTACAAGTAGGAAGCCGGGATGGCTCAGTGGGTTAGGCGCTCACTTTGCAGCGCCAGGGACCAGGGATCGAATCCTGGCCCCGGCCCATGCGGAACCATATGCTGAACTGGGAGTTCCCCCAGTTCATTTCTCTCTCTGTCTCTGTCTCTGTCTCTTTCTCTGTCAAAAAAACAATAAAAATAAATATATTTTTTTTTTAAAAAAAGAAAAAAAAGAAAAATTACAAGTAAACAACCTAATATCACATCTTCAAGTACTAGAAAAAGAACAGAAAACACCCAAAGCCAGCAAAAGGAAGAAAATCATAAAAATAAAAGCAGAACTAAATGAAAAAAGAGAATAAAAAAAACAATAAAAAAAATTAACACAACAAAGAGCTGGTTCTTTGAAAAAATTAATAAAATTGACAAACCCCTGGCTAGACTCACCAAGGGAAAAAGAGAAAACACACTAATAATCTGAATTAGAAATGAAAGAGGGGAAATTACAACTGATACCACAGAAATACAAAGGATCATACAAAAATACTATGAAGAACTATATGTCACCAAATTTTGCAACCTAGAAGAAATGGACAAGTTTTTAGAAACATATAGTCTACCTAGACTGAATCAAGAAGAACTGGATAACCTAAACCAGTGGTCAGCAAACTGTGGCTCGCTGCGGCTTGCGAGCCGCAGTTTGCCGACCACTGACCTAAACAAACCAATCAACAGTAAGGAAATTGAAACAATCATCCAAAACCTTCCCAAAAACAAGAGTCCAGGACCAAATGTTCTCACTAACGAGTTTTACCAGGCATTCAAAAAGGAACTAAAACCTATACTTCTCAAACTTTTCCCAAAAATTGAAGAAGAGGCAATACTTCCCAACTCATTCTATGAGGCCAACATTACCCTAATACCAAAGCCTGGCAAGGACATCACAAAAATAGAAAACTATAGACCAATACCTCTGATGTACACCAATGCAAAAATCCTAAACAAAATGATAGCAAATAGAATACAACAATGCATTAAAAAGATTATACATCACAATCAAGTGGGATTCATCCCAGGGGCACAAGGATGGTTTAACACAGGCAAATCGATCAATGTGATACACCACATAAACAAAATTAAAGATAAAAACCATACGATTATATCAATTGATGCAGAAAAAGCATTCCACAAGATATAACATCCATTTATGATCAAAACACTTAATAAAATGGGTATAGAAGGAAAATACCTCAACATAATAAAGGCCATGTATGACAAACCCTCAGCAAATGTCATACTGAACAGGGAAAAACTGAAACCTTTTCTCCTAAAATCAGGAATGAGACAGGGATGTCCCCTGTAACCACTGCTATTCAACATAGTGCTGGAAGTTCTAGCCAGAGCCATCAGGCAGGAAAAAGAAATAAAAGGCATCCAAATTGGAAACGAAGAAGTTAAGCTGTCACTTTTTTCAGATGATATGATCCTTTATATAGAAAACCCCAAAGACTCCACCAGAAAACTGTTAGAAATAATAAATGAATACAGTGAAGTTGCAGGATACAAAATCAATGTACAAAAATCCACAACATTTTTATATACAAACAATGAAACTTCAGAAAAAGAAATGAGAAAAACGATACTGTTTGCGATCAAAACAAAAATAAAATACTTAGGAATAAACTTAACAAAGAACGTGAAGGACTTATACACGGAAAACTATAAGGCACTATTAAAACAAACTGAAGAAGATACAAAGAAATGGAAGGATATTCCACGTTCATGGATTGGAAGAATCAACATAGTTAAAATGGCCATATTACCCAAAGCAATATAAAGACTTAATGCAATTCCCATCAAAATCACACAGTCTTTCAATAAACAGATTTTTTTTAATTATCAGATTCATATGAAACCATGAAAGGCCCTGAATTGCCAAAGCAATCCTCTGAAATAGAATGAGGCTGGAGGCATCACGCTCCGACTTCAGTCTATACTACAAAGTGTCAACAATCAAAACAGCTTGGTATTGGCAGAGAAACAAGACATACAGACCAATGGAACAGAATCGAAAACCCAGAAATAAACCCACAAATATATGAACAGATAATCTTTGACAAAGGAGCAAAAAATATACAACAGGGAAAAGAAAGCCTCTTCAGTAAATGGTGCTGGGAAATTGGAAAACTACATGCAACAGAATGAATCTGGACTGTGAACTGTCACCATATACCAAAATTAACTCAAAGTGGATTAAGGACCTCCACATAAGATCCAAAATTATAAAGTGCATAGAAGAAGACATTGGCACTAAACTTATAGACCTTGGGGTCGAAGAGCACTTTATGAACTTGACCCCAAAGGCAAGGGAAGTAAAAGCAAAAATAAACGAATGGGACTATATCAAACTAAAAAGCTTCTACACAGCAAAGGACACCGTCAACAAAGTAAAAAGGAAACCAACCGAATGGGAGAAAATATTTGCAAACAGTGCCTCTGATAAGGGGCTCATATCTAAAATATATGAAGAACTCATACAACTCAACAACAAAAAAACAAACAATCCAATTTAAAAATGGGCAGAAGACCTAAACAGGCACTTCTCTCCTGAAGACATACAAACAGCCAACAGATACAGGAAAAAATGCTCAACATCACTAGCAATTAGGGAAATGCAAATTAAAATCACAATGAGGTACCACCTCACACCTGTTAGAATGGCTATACTCAACAAGAGAAGGAATAACAAGTGCTGGAGAGGCTGTGGACAAAAAGGAACCCCCATACACTGCTGGTGGGAATGTAAATTGGTACAACCACTGTGGACAGCAGTGTGGAGATTCCTCAAAAAACTAGGAATGGAATTGCCACATGACTCAGCAATCCCTCTCCTGGGTATCTACCCAAAAAACCTGAAAACCTTAATCCACAAAGATATGTACCCCAATGTTCATCGTAGCACTGCTCATAGTGACCAAGTCGTGGAATCAACCAAAGTGTCCTCTGATAGATGATTGGATAAAAAGAGTTGTGGTACATTTATACAATGGAATACTACTCAGCAATAAGAAAAGATGAAATATAGCAATTTGTGACAACATGGACGGACCTTGAAAACATCTTATTAAGCAAAATAAGTCAGAATGAAAGAATCAAGAAACATATGACCTCACTTATAGGTGGAATATAAAACTGAAAGGAACAAAGAAACAAAGACTCATGGACACAGTCAATAGTTTAGTGGTTACCTGAGGGTAAGGGGAGAGGTAGGTGGGAGAGCTTGGGAGTGGGTGTAGGGAGGGGGCATCAAATATATGGAGGTGGGAAGAGAGCTGATTTGGGGTGGTGAGCACATACTACAATGTACAGACAATGTAATTGTTATCAAACAATGTCATCCCAATAAATGTAACAAAACAACAACAACAATATGGAGATTCCTCAGAAAAATGGGAATGAAGCTACTCTATGACCCAGCAATCCCCCTTCTGGGTATTTACCCAAAAACTTGAAAACTTTAGTCCGTAAAAATATACGTACCTCAATGGTCATTGCAACACTGTTCATGGTGGCCAAGACATGTAAACAACCAAAGTGCCCCTTGATAGATGACTGCATAAAAATTCTATGGTACATGTATACAATGGAATATTACTCAGCAATAAGAAAAGATGAAATTCTGCCATTTGCAACAACATGGATGAAACCTAAGATCATCATGCTAAGTGAAATAAGCCAGACAGAAAAAGCTAAAAACAACACAACTTCACTCTTGTGGAATATAAAACTGAAAGCAACCAAGAAACAAAATCTCATGGACACAGTTAATAGTTTAATGGTTACCTGAGGGTAAGGGAGAAGAAGGGTCAGAGAAGAGGGAAGGAGAGCTAAATATATGGTGATAGAAAGAGTTGTATACCTGGAACCTATGTAATTATTACTAACCAATGTAAGCCTAGTAAATTTAACAATAAAAGCGAAAAAAGGAGTACCGTATTTTCCGGCGTATAAGACGACCGGCATATAAGACGACCCCCTAATTTTACAGTTAAAACATAGGTTTAGGCCTATATTCGCTGTATAAGACTACCCCCCACTTCCGAGGCTGTAGTCTTATACAGCGAATATAGGCCTAAACCTATGTTTTAACTGTAAAATTAGGGGGTCGTCTTATACTCCCGGTCGTCTTATACGCCGGAAAATACGGTATATGAGGTCTTGGTGATTACCATTGGCACTCTAGTTCAGTAATAACAGATTGGGTTACATTGGTCCAAGATAATTTTGTGGCCAAATGCATTTGAAATTCAAAAACAACTTGTTCACAAGTAATCTTTTAAAAAATAGAGAAACAGCTGCCCTAAGTATTTATTTACCAGGGCCAGGTACCAGAATGGGTGTTGGGTATTCTGGCCCAATTCTGATGAGCTCCCATTCTCATGAAAGATGGGACAGCAGCTACAAAATAAACAAAAATGCTAATTAGATCATTTCAGAAGCTGGCTGATCACATACTCAATTTGTACTTAAAAGGTTGACTCACTTTTAAGTTTTTTCTAATTAAGATATAAAGTTGGGAGAAAAAATGGTGTAGCGATAAAAAGCATACATAGGCTATGGCTATGAAGCATTGCTTAATTGCTTACTATAATTTCTGGCATATAGTAACCTTTCAATAGGTGTCAGTTATTATTATTATCATTATTATATTCTTCTCCTCCCTCCTGTCCTATAAGTAAAACATGAACTTTAAGAATATATGTGCAATTAAAGACATGAACAAAAATATTCGTAACAGTTTTATTCGTAATTGCCAAAATTGGAAACAGCCCAAACAGTGGAATGGATAAATAAACTGCGGCATATTTGTAATAATGGAATACTTCCCTGCAATAAAAAGAACAAACGGCTGCTACACGGCAATGAACAACTTGGATGAATCTTCACAGACGTAATATTGAGTGAAACAAGCCAAACACAAAGACCACATTCTTTATAATTTCACTTACATGAAGTTTGACAACAGCCAAAACCAACCTATAATAATAGAAGGCAGAAGAGTGGTTCTATATGGCAGGCGCTGTTGACGGAAGGGACACTCCTTGCATGTGAGAAATGTTCTTTACCTTGATCTGAGAGATGGTGGCATGGGTATACACACATGTAAAAATTAATTGATCTGTTCACAGATTTGAGCACTTCATGTACATTATAACACAACAAACAATTTAAGACTATAAGTGGAATTAAGCTCAATAAAGAAGCACATTTGGGGGGAAGCTGGGATGGCTCAGTGGGTTGAGCTTTGCGGCCCCGGGGACCAGGGGTCGAATTCTGGCCCTGGCCCGTGTGGACCCATATGCTGAACTGGGGAGTGCCCCCAGTTCAGTTCTCACCGGAGTGAGACCCCGGCCCAGTTCCTGCCCTATGCAGCCCTGCCCACCTGTGGAATGAAACTATATGGAAAAGCCAATGATGTGCAACTATGGAGACTGTTCAGGGCCCTTCCCCTTCTGTCTGTCTCTGTATCTCTCTCTCTCTCTCTCTCTCTCTCTCTCTCTCTCGCTGTCAAAAACAATAAAATAAAATTTAAAAAAGGAAGCACATTTGGGAATATAAATATTTCTTATGTAGTATCTCAGGTATTTTCAGGCGCTATTGGCTTCATCCTGGACCCTGCCTATCATGAATAGTTCATTCATTGAACACACATTTCCTGGGCACCATGCTCAGTGCCCAGAACACATGAATGAACATAGCACAGTCCTCATCCTTCAGACCATCCCTGAAATGAGCAGTCAGCCATGTAACCTACCACACTGGGGCAGCTTGTGGCAGTTTCTCTAAATGTGGCCACCAGGTCCTGCGGGGGTTCAATGGTGTCCACAAGAGAAACCTTAGGCCTTAATTGCAATTCAGTAACTGAAACATCACATATGGTCATCCATCTCTCCTCAGGAGCATCATGGGTAATATACCTCAGATCATGATATTTAAGCACAATTGATGTTTCTAGGTCATTGGTGATGATGGCAAATATCTTCCTGGAAGGCTCCTCATTTGTGATAACAGCAGCGGAAAAAGAGGCTAATTTTGGAGAACATGGCCCAGCCTCCCCCCGCACGGAGGAACATCCAACAAATCATGCTTTGTTTTCCAGCAGTGGAAGTGGGGTAGGGTGGGAATCATGAAGCAACTTCAGCAACTGCCCACCACCGTCACTTTGGGCCCCAGGATTCTGCCCTCCAGATGGTTCAAGAGTTAGCCCCATGCAGTATTCATGCATAAAACATGAAAAACTCTTTCCTCTTGCTTCTGGCATGAATTAATAATTTAACACATTTTGAGTTTTATTTTTAAAAATCCAAGTCAATTGATGGTACATCCAAAATAGCCCTGATCTTCTTGCTCACTGTAGAGAAGCATTTTTACAATGCTGAGTAGCAAAAATGGGAACACATAAGGTGTACAGGGGCTGTTCTGCCTTACTGAAGAGGTCTGAAGACCAAACAAATGTGATAACCCCAAAGCTAGAAATAAAGCCAACCTCTGGAGAGAACAAGAGAGCAAGAGAAAAGCGACTAGGAAGGCCAACAATTCGCAACACTACTGTAGTTCTCACTCCTCCTGGGGCCAGGCAAGCAGTTCTTTCTGGCTTTAACACTGACAAGACCAGCAAGAAGGCCCAACAAGACTAGTATTGGTAATCTAGATCTGACCAAAAAGAAAGGTGACCAGATGTCCTAGTCTGCCCGGGACAGTCCCAGTTTATATTTGTTATAAATATCAATAGAGCCCTCTTTAACTCTCAGAAGGGTTCTAGTTTGAACACTAAATCATATGGTTACCTTATCAGTAAGGGAAGCAATCGCTGGTGAATTGAAATGATCCAGCCAGGAACGAGGATCCTCTAATATCCTGTGACTCACCTTGGGGCCACTCAGACAGGTATAAATCCCAGGGCCAATAGACCTTAAGAAGAAATACAGTGCAAAAGACATTGGGCCTAAAACATAAAAGCATGAAGAAAAATTTCACAGAGAAGGAAAAGTGAAAAACCTCTAAAGAAGCAAAGACAACTACCCAGGGAGGCTAAGAAGGCTTGGACCACAAAGGTGAAAAAAAACCCTACCCTACAGATGTTGTATGAGTTTCCTAGGGCTGCCATAGCAAGTTACCACAAACTAGGTGCCTTAAAACAATAGAAATTTACACTGTCACAGTTCTGGAGGCTAGAAGTCCGACACTGAGGTGTGGGCCGGGTTGGTTCTTTCTGGGTTGACCTGTTCCATGTCTCTCTCCTAGCTGCTGGTGGTTGGCCAGCAGACCTCAGCATTCCAACATTCCAGTCTCTGCCTCCATCTTCACATGGCCTTCCCTTCTGTGTCTGGGTGTCTCTGTATCTCTGCATCCCCCCTTGCTTCTAGGGACACCTCTCATTGGATAAATCCAGGATGATCTCTTCATGAAATTTTTAATTATATCTACAAAGACCCTTTTCCCAAATAAGGCACCTTCATACGTGTAAGTTCCAGGGGTTAGGACTTAGATGAATATCTTTTTCTTTTCTTTTTTTTTAAGATTTATTTTTATTGGTTTTTGACAGAGAGAGATACAGAGAGAGACAGAGAGAAGGGGGAAGGCCAAGAGCAGTCTCCATAGTTGACAGCATTAATTTTCCATATAGTTTCACTCCACAGGTGGGCACAGGGCTGTGCAGGGCAGGAACTGGGCCGGGAGCCTCCCGCATGGGCCCCGGCAAGAACTGAACTGGGGCACATCCCAGCACAGCATATGGGTCCACCTGGGCCACGGCCGGGATTCAATCCTCAGGCTCCAGGGCTGCAAAGCAAACACTTAACCTGCTGAGCCATCCCAGCTTCCCCGAATGATCTTTTTTAAAAAAATCAAAAGCCTTTCTAAGCTAAATCTGGAGGAAAAAGAAAAGGACTCGACTCCCTGCAAGAAAGAGGCTATAAAAGAATCAAGTGCCCAAAGGGTGATGACACTTTTCTGTGACTGCTTTTGTGGCCACTGTGTCCAACCAGTAGAGGCTGGGGGAGATGACGGTCATTCCCCATATCTTGCCTACAAGGCTTTTCCTGGTGGTCACTATTGATGGCCACCAAGCTTCAACAGTGTCATGGGGCTAAAAGTGGCACCACTGCATCTGACACAAATCTGTCTGGTCCGAACACCTTCAGTCTTCTCATTTTTGAGTTACCAAATACATTAACTAGTCACACACACACACTCTCTCCCACACACACACATACACATTGAGGGATACCAGAGAGGAGATCAGGCCTTTCTCAGGCCATAACCATCAAAAATGACAAATGGCTTCAATCTCAAAATTCTCCCAGGGTATTTCCAGACCAAGATCCCATCTGAACTTGTAAATTAAACATCAACCCCCAATCCAACTTAGCATGTCCACTGTCCGTCAAATGCTTGCGGCTATGAACAAGACATACAATAGAAAATTAAATTTAAAAATACATTCTTATCTAATCATCTTCCAGGACATGTCACTCCCCTGAATAAAAGCATCACTGGCTGTCCATGACTAGGGCAGTGTTTTCCCAACTAGTTTCTATTATATATACACTCAGAACACTGATACGAGTGGGAGCAGGGTGAAATAGAAGGGCTAGGGTTCAAGGGAAGACATTCCAGATTCAAACAGCACATCTCCAAGACTTTGCATACATCAGTTCCTGCCCAGCATTCCTGCCTCATCGCTCATGAACCCCCTACAGGCACCCCTTCTCACCACCTCCCCACACCCTCATCTATCCAGTGTGCTAACACACTGATGTCCAACCTTTTGGCTTCCTTGGATCACACTGGAAGAAGAATTGTCTTGGGTCACACCAAAAATACACTAACGATAGCTACTGAGCTAAAAAAAAAATCATGAAAATAATCTCGTAATATTTTAAGAAAATTTACAAATTTGTGTTGGGGTGCATTAAAAGCCATCCTGGGCCACATGTGGTCCACGGGCCACGGGTTGGACAAGTTTGCCTTAAAGCTGTGGCTCAAGTCATTGTTCAGCCTAGAATGCTCTCCCCAATCCTCTCCACTCACCTACAAACCAGATGTCATGTCACACACCCCTCCAAAACATCTTCCTTCTCCACTTCAATCCAAGATGGCCTTTCCCTTCCCTGAACTCCTCACAGTGATGAGCTGGATCACTCATTCCACAGAAGCATCTCCTAGGAAGTACCTTACTCCCTTCCTATTCCAGACTAGCCCGAAGCCCTTTAAGAAAGGAAGCGCTCTGCACTTCGAATAGTGACCTCCACTTAACAGTCATTCAGTAAAATCTACAGGTTTATTTAAAGGGTCCAGGAGAAGTTCCAGAGATGTGCTTAATAGGTAAGAACAACTTTGTCCTTGGTTTATTCTTGTTCATTCCCTCAGCTTCCAATGCCAAGAGAAATTTTCCAGCAAGCCAACTTCCTTCACCTGGAGAGTTGCAAATGCCGACTGCAATTAAAACAGCGACTTTATTTTCTAGTAGGTTTCAGATGGTAGGTCATTGGACTTCACGTCCTTCTTAGCAGTCAGGGAGCTAAGTTTGTTTTCTGTATTTTTTTAATGTTTGTCAGATTTTATCACAGCCCTTCTTCCTCCTAAAGTAATGCACGGCAACTATGTTTTAAACTGAAGTAAACTAAAAAAAAAAAAAAAATTATTTTCCTCTGAGAACTTTTTAAAATGTCTTGACACCTCTTAAGCTAAGTGGAGATACCTGAAAATGTCACATAACAAAACTGAAGTTAAGACAGGAGAGAAATTCTCTCCTAAATCAAACACAGACATGCTCTCAGAAGCATTTTTAAAATGCCTTTGACAAGAAACAACTAATTAACATCCTGATAGGGGGCCTCAGATTTTTTTTTTTTTTTAATCCTTGGTTAACTTTCACTAAACCAAAGCACAAAAAGGACAAAAAGAAAAAACGAAAGAGGAGGAAGGTAACCTAGGTAATTCTGGAAGCTTTCATTTCATATTTCTCTCTCTTAACTCTGTTCAGTGAGATAAAAGAACTTGAAATTCTAGGGAGAAAGAAAGTGATGAGTAATGAGAAAGAACAGCTTTGTAATCTTTGAGAGGTTTTTATTTCACACAGTACCATTTTTACTTAGGAAAAATAAAATACAATACCTATATCCCTACCTTGCTTATGTTGTAATTTCAAGCATTCACAATACTTAGAATACCGTATGTTAGGCTTGATTCAACAAACACTTATTATGTTCCTGGCACTGTGCTAGGTGCTGGAAAAACAGAATGAATAAAATGCAATCAGCTTTCTTTTCCAGTAATGTGGACAGGCAGATGTCTGAGGGATTTCTAAAATAAGACAAGAAGGAGTCCTACCTTCATGGAGTTTACCGTCTAGGGAACAACGCTTGTCAATATTTAAGGGGGTCAAGGGGAAGGAAAGAGAAGCTCACTGCTTTGTGGAAGTTCACTCCTTTGAAACTTAAAAACCAGATATTTAATGGCACTCATAAAGGAGAACTAACCAGTACACAATTTAAGCATACATATCTATCACTACTGTCATGGAATGTTCTAGATCGAAGAATTATAAGGAGGGGAACTGATACTGAGTGATGGGCACATAATATGATGCATGAATGATGTGATGTGGACTTGTACATCTGTAAACTGTTTAATTGTTACCAACCAATGTAACCTCATCAAATTTAACAATAAATTAAAAAAATAAAATAAAATAATAAAATAAAAAAAGAATTATAGGGATCTTTCTCTCTCTCGTTATATAGTTAAGAATGACAAGGCCCAGTGGGGGAGGCAGGAGGAGACATCAAATATATGGTGAAAGAAAGAGAACTGATTCTGGGTGGTGAACACATAATGCAACACACAGGTGATGTAATACAGAATTATACACCTGGAACCTGTGTAATTTTTACCAACCAATGTCACCCCAATAAACTTAACAATAAAAAAAATAATAACAAAAATTTTAAAAAAGAAAAAAAAAAGAAAAAGACAGGGACCACAAGGTCATAGCATTCCTGCGTTCACAGTGGCCACCAGTGTAGACAGGGGATTAGACCCCATGTTCTGGGTTTGAGGCAGGTGCCCCCCCACCTCTGCACAGATACAAGGGCTTCTTCCTTGGACTCAGGAGCTCAAGGGGATGATGTGAGAGGTCTGATAGCAGAAAGGACCACTCCTGCTCCAGCTGTCTCCTATGCCTGCTGCTAAAGAACATGCAAAGCGGTCCTCAGGGATCTTCATAAAAACAGGCAGTGACGCCACAGCGCTGGCACTAGTATTAAGACAAGGAAGGTGAGAGCCTCCTGGTCACCTGAACACCCACTAAACACCGGAACATCTGGCAAAGCTTAGTGTTGCTTTCACTGCCTTATCTGAGTCCAATAATCTCTCTTCCCTCTTCCCATAATTTGGGCATAATTTCTGTTTTTCTGTGTATTTCTGCTAGAGCATCAGGAGACAGAAAACCCAGACTGAGGCAAGTAGAGCAACACTTGGTAGCCTCAGACGAAACCTTGAAACAGAAGGATGATAAAATAATTAAAGGAAAAGAGGCAGGGGTGTCATCAGAATGTTGGGCATAAAACAATCCTGGGGGAGGGGGGGAAGCTGGGATGGCTCAGTGGGTTAAGTGCTCCCTTTGCAGCCCTGGGGACCGAGGATCGAATCCTGGCCCCGACCCATGAGGACCCATATGCTGAATTGGGGTGTGCTTCCCATCCGGAGGCCCCCTGAACAGTTCCTGCCTGTGCGGCCCCCACCCACCTGTGTGGAAGAAACCATGTCGAAAACTGATGATGTACAACTATGGAGACTGTTCTGGGCCCTCCCCCTTCTCTGTCTCTCCCTGTTTCCATTTCTCTGTCTCTGTCTAAAACAATAAAAAAAACAAAGCCGGGAACTGGATGGAAACTCAGAATGAGGCTCCTGGATAACCCAACAGGATGTTTCAGAGTTTATATTTTTCTTCTTATTCTGACTAGTGGCCTTGATCCACCTACAAATGGGCAAAAAATACTATATTTGGCTATGGAAACAAACAAGCTATAATGGCTATCTTTTTAGCTACACAAACAAGCCATTATGGTTATCTTTCATTCAGACATTTCAGATTCACAAAGAAGAAAAGTGGTAAAGAAAGAAGAAATATAATGGACAAGATGAAAAAGGAAAAGGCCCTTAACCGTCATTTTCTCCCCTACCATCATGATCTATTACATTCATGTAATCAGATGTAAAGTTAAGTCTACAGTCTCCACACAGCACACTCACGTACCATTCATAGGACCCTGCATTTCATCTTCCAGGAAGGTGGTGTTCCTCTGATGGAGGTGAAACACCTTCCTTCCGATAAGAGGATAGAATCTCTTCTGCATAATCAATGCCCTGTGTTTTATAATCCTGTGTTTTTAAAATCCTCTGGGACCAACAAGCATAAAATTCTTATATGTAATGGCATCTTTAAAAGATGCTACAATAATGGCCCATTGATAAATGCACTATCAATAACAATTCCCTAACCTACAATGGACAACCAGCCTATGTTAGACAACACAGGCCTGGATTTCAACTATTTTCTTCCTTGATATGTCACTAGAAAGTCCTTCATGGAGGCATATATTTTCTTCCTTCATTCTTCCATTTCTTTTTTCCCTTGCCCGGCTCTGCCTCTTTCTTTTCTTGCCCAGCAAATGTCTCACTTATTAATCAAAAGACCTTGAAAATATCATGTTCCAGTTTCCTGAGGAATTTTCACACTGCAATCATTTACTTCTAATAACAGATTTCTAGATGCTGGGATAGCTCAATGGTTGAGTGTTTGCCTCGCAATTGCAAGGTCCCAATTCAATTCCCAGCCCCAACCATGCAAACCCACATGCTGAACTGTGGTGCAAGTGGTAATAGCTGGAATGGCAGCAAAGCTTCTAGCCTCCCATGCAGGAGGCCCCCAGTTCGGTTCCCACCCTGTGAAGCCCCACATCCACTGGTGTGGAATGAAACTATGCCACAACTAATGATGTACAACTATGGAGACTGCTCTTGGCCCTCCACCCTTTTCTCTCTCTCTCTCTCTCTCTCTCTCTCTCTCTCTCTCTCTCTCTCTCTCTCTCTCTCTTTCTCTCTCTCTCTCTCTCTCCCCCCCCTCTCTCCTTCTCTCAACAATAAAAATAAAAAATAATGGATTTCTAATTGGACAGAGAAGATCCAATACAGTGGTGTTTCTCCTCTTCTCATGAACTCCATCAATGGAAGAAAAAAAAAACTACAAAAACAACCAAAAAGTCACAATTCCACAAAGAAAAAAGAAAAGAAGACATCAGCACATGAAAAATTACAACACACTTTTGGAAGATGAAGTGCAGGTGAAGGTGGGTACCTAACTGGAAAGAGCAAAGGATATTGTAAGTTCAGCAAGTCCACAGGAGGATACCAAAAAAGAAGGGGCAATTAGCCACCACAGAGCCCAGGAGAAGTGGGACTTAATGGGTACCATCTGGTCTCATACAAAGAAACAATCTAAGTGGCAGCACCTCACTCATTAAAGGGTTCATTCTTTCAAATTTGAGACATACTTAAGTGCAACTTAGAGGTCCCTACCTAGTCAAATTATCAGCCAAATGTAAGAGAATAAAAGCATTTTCAAGCAAACAAGGAAAAAGTACACACTTTTTAAAGAAGCTATACTATACTATTATGTATATTATACATTATGCTATATACATTATATATTCTATATACATTATAGTATATTATGCTATACTATACATATATAGCAAAAACAGCAATAAACTAAGGAAAAATGAAGACACGACACCTATGCAAAAGGGCGAGTGGTCCCAGCCAGGAGAATGGTCACTTAAGATCTAGGATGAGGGAAGCAGGGGTGGCTCGGGGATAAACGCTCGCTTTGCAGACCTGGGGACCGAGGATCAAATCCCTACTCCAGCCCATGCGGACCCATATGCTGAAATGAGATGTGCTTCCCCCAGTTCGGTTCTTGCCCCCGCCCCCTCCATTGGCTCCGCCCCTGGCTCGAGGGGGCGTGTCTCCCATGAGCCAGGCCCTTGGCCCAGTTCCCACCCTGCACGGCTCCCACCCACCTGTGTGGAGGGAAACCATGTCCAAAACTGATGAGGTACAACTACGGAGACTGCTCTGGGCCCTCCCCCTTCTCTCTGTCTGTCTCAGTCTCTGTCTCTCTGTCTCTGTCAAAATTTTTAAAAAATATATCTTTAAAAAAAAAACAAAACATCTAGGATGGGCTGCACCGTGGGCCTGAGACAGCCAGGCAAGGAGGAGACCAAGGGCCCTCAGCGGGAGCAAACGGAAGCGAGGGATGGTCTTTCATGCCGTGGTGTTTGGAAAACAATATTGATGGGTATTTGACAGCTCTATCACAGTCTTTGGGGGAAATTATCACTAGATAAAATGCTGAACGAATTTCTTAAAAGGCAGTTATTACCTCTCGGAAAATAAAAAGATGTATAAGAACTAAGTGTAATCATCGCACACAATTTGGCTCAGAAGTAAGTGATATTTACACAGTCATAATAATGTAAATACTGACAAGGGGTTTAACTGAAAATTGTGATATAGTTACATTGAGAAAATAAGAGGAAAGTGACGAAGAGCAGGGCATAAAAACTAAAATTAAATCAACTATATCAAAAAGTTGAGGTGCAATATTTAATACTGTTTAAGAAACAGCAGAACATTATTTTCAAACTAAAAACATCCAAAGTGACTGCCTCTAAATAGCTGGCTTGGGAAATAGAAGGCATGAAACTTATTTTTTCTGTAGGACACTTTTAGTTGTATTTTAGCATCACTGTTTCACTTTGATTAAAATTATTACTAAAAATAAAATTAAATTTAAAAATTTGTGTCTCATTACTATATATTCTGAATTAACATTTCTTATAAAACCTGCAATTATCTTATAAATAGCATGACTGTATTATGTTACATTATTTCATTAAAAGTATTTTATTAAATGTAAACCTTTAAGATATTCTACCATTAAAAAAAAAAAAAAAAAGATAACAGGGGACACCAGGATAGTTAAGCAGTTGAGTGCTTGCTGAGCAATCATGAGGTCCAGGGTTCGATTCCTGGTCCTGGCCCGTGCAAACCTATGTGCTGAACTGTGGTGCAACTAGGAACTGTCAGGATGGCTCATCGGTGAAGGTTCTCGCCTCCCATGTGGTAGGCCCCCCACTTCAATTCCCACCCCATGCGGCCCCACATCCACCTGTGTGGAATGAAACCATGTCACAACTAATGACGTACAACGATGGAGACTACTCTAGGCACACACACCACCCCCCTCTCTCTCTCATCCCCCCACTCCCCACCTACTCTTAATAAAACAGATCTTAACTAAAACAGAAAGCTTACAAGGATATGAGTGCTTTGTAACAGATACACCCCCTCATCTCATCTTCATAACAACCTGGTAAATCGCATATTATCATCTTCTTTTGCAGGTTAAAGAATCAGAGTTTAAACTTGTTCAAGGTCACAGACTCCTCAAGAGTAGAGACTCCACCTGTGTCCCGTGGCTCCCGGTGCACTGCAGCACAGCGTTGATATCCCCTCTCTGTTCTAAGCCACCTCCCTCCAGTGCTAATACCCCCATATTTTGCTTACAAATATATAGAAAGACATGGTCCTTCCCAAAGCTACAGTTACAAGATCCACCTCCACCCTACCTCGCCTTCCCACCCCTGCCTATTAATAAAATCTGACCACTTTACCGTTACAGCTGGACTAGCTACACCCCTAGCACTGACCCTTTCACCCTGTGGTGACTGCTGAGCCCTGCCCCGGCTCCAGCCCTCCATTTGCCAGGAGCAAAACAGCAGCCTTTTCCCAAGTCACTGACAGCTGCACTTGAACAAGGGGAGATCCAATCCTAGGCCTGCTCACGTTCCAGGTGCCTCCTCAGCCTCTCGCCAGCAAGGCTCAGGCTCCTTCCCCAGCCCTATCTCACTCTGTCCCTCCTAATTTCTGAGACTGAATCAAACTGGGACCCCACAGAGGACACATAGCAAATGCATCTGCAAAATGCATCAAAGCGTGTTAATAAAAATGTTTGCTGAGTGCCCACTGGAGGTGTAGGTGTCACGCAGAGCACAGAATTTAGAAAGGGCTTAGCCAACATCCATGCCAAGCCCACGTGCCCAGGGCTCCTGAGCCCCTGCCGGCCGATCCTAGTCTTCCACCTGCCGGAACATGATAGTCTATATTCTACACCTGCAGGCTCTCTCTGGCCACCAGAGCCCTCTGGGATCACACAGGACAGACAGAAAGTGCCAGGTCAGGCAGTTTTCACCCCCACCCCAGCAGGCCTCAACACATGAAGGGGGACAATGGACGGATAAATAGCCCAGAATCTCATAGTCAGCTTGAGTACCTGGGGGCATCTTCTGCACTGTCCCCAGAGCTCTCGCAGCGGGACTGAGCCCCAGCTGCCCACAGCAATAACCAGCTCAGCCTGTCCCCGCTCCCTCTCCTGCCCCTCCTGGTGCTCCTCACATTCTTCTCTCAGGGTGTACACTTTTAGGGGATCCCAAAACAATACAGGGCCTGTCTGACTTAGCAAAATGCCCTGAGACAGCCAACTGTGCCAAGGAACTGTCCTGGGGGACCCACGTAACAGATAACACTGGCTCACATTTAGCACATCTGCTTTTTTAACGCAAAATAAACATGTCAGAAAGTAAGATTTGCTGAAGTGCCTTGGACAAGGCCCTTTTAACATTGTTTACACTGTTGCTTTCTTCATACCACTCATTCCTTCATCACCCTTTCTTCTTTGCAAAAGCTAACTTCCTCTGACCACAAAGTCCAAATACACACATTAACAAGGTCTGAAATAACAAGGGTCTGTGATCATTTATGCATTGTTATATGCTGGCACTGCCTCTTTAGCAAAGGGTCTGCAAAACTGTCAGCCATTCACTTCTCCTGGCGAACCTGTGCAAGGCTCTTCAAACAGCAGGCCCAGTGCTTCCCTTGGGTCAAAGGTCACTGATTTAACTAGCTGCTATATACCACATACCATTATTATATGCCAGGAGTTCTGAACACGTCTCATAGATTAACTCATTCACTCTGCAAGTAGACATTATTTTTATCCCCATTGTACAGATGAGGAAACTGTCTGCTGTCACATAGGAAACAGAGAAGCTAAGATTAAAACCCAGGCCACCTTACCTCCAGGCCCTGATTCGCAGGATGAAGGCGGAGGCCAGACTTCCAGGCAGAGCTCAGTTATGCGAGCAGGCTCGTCTGAGCTGCGACCCGCGGGCCACGCGCAGCCCAGGATGGCTTTGGATGTGACCCAACAAGACAAATTCGTAAAACATAAGATTTTTTTTTGCAATTTTTTTTTCTCGTCAGCTAGTGTTAGTGTTAGTGTATTTTATGAGTGGCCCAAGACAATTCTTCTTCCAATGTAGCCCAGGGAAGCCAAAAGGTTGGACACCCCTGTGCTAGAAGCATCCTCAAGTCCAGGCACCCGCCCCAGAAAGAGATGCCCTTAAATGGCTGGGCGGAAGCCGAGGCAGGCGCAGGACTGAGTCAGACGGAAGCATGTGCAGTGTTGAGCAAGCCTGGCATCCCAATTTTGCAGCTAAGCTCACCTCCATTAAAGGTGTTTCTTGCAATGCAAGAATTTCACAAAACTGTACAGGAGAGAGTAAGTAACGTAATCTTTCACAGATATTACACTCCACCCATGGAGGCCACGGAAGGGTCCCCATGATCCCGAAAAATATCTCTGAATCTCCATGTCCTGGAATTTAACAGCCAAAGAAATTGACTTCAGCTCTCTAGCTGAACGAAATATTTGACCCCAGCCTCTCTCCTGGTCTTGTGAGGTGCTATGAGTTCTCTCCGAGGCCTCTTCCTACCTCCCACCCCATCTCTCAGCTTCCTTCCAGCACCTACTCTCCCACATGCTGCCAGGGGGAGGTCAGCACCCAGTTTTGCTTTTGCTTAGAGCTATGTTGGCACAAATGGTGCCACTTCCATTGTCTCTGCCTGGGAAAAGAACAGGAGGGCTTGAGAGGTAAGTAATGCATCCAATTATGGCCAGCTGTTCAAACAAAGGTTTCTCCGTGGTTCAAACAGAGAAACAACAGTGGGATGGAGTCACAGGGCGCACACCACACTGAACGTGGAGTCTCAGCTGAGCCCCAGCACCACGCTCCTTCAAAACAGCAATTCCATTTTAGCAAAAAACATCACCCATCACAGCAATTGAACGTTGTTCATTTTAATTTTATTGTCATTTTATTTGTTTTAAATGTGTAAACCTTTTTTGGTTTTATGGACATAGAAGAGCTTTAAGTACTAGGAGTTTATCCCTAGCTTTATTTTATACAGGTTTAAATAAACTTATGATAAAAATAATTTAAGTCAACTCTTGGGCTCCATGAGAATATTTCCTTTAAACACTACTCTCTATACCTTACGGACAGGCCCTCTGGCTCAGACCTGAATGACCTCCTGAAGGTTGTTCTTTGTTCCCCCTAATGTAACTTTGCTCCTAGTAGGTACTCAATGAAGTTGTCCACTGATGGAGTCAACTCTGACCCCCATTCACCTGATCCCCACTTTTGCATCTCAACAGTTTCTTAATCCTTTAACTTCGTTCCCCAGCCTATATTCCTCAAGTTTTCAAATTTCCGTAAGTCAACTCTTACTCTTCATCTCTTACTTTCCAAGGGAACGTTGGGACTCCTATGCCTGGCACGGAAGACTGCACACAATTTGATAACGCGGAACGCACGTTTCACTCTCTCATAACTCCGGCCCAGCTCTCCCGCGCATGCCGACTGCTACACAGCACGGAGCTCCTCCCCGCCCACACAAGCCCTTCTCCGGATCTGCCTCGTGCACAAGCTCCCCTCCCACCAACCTCTTTCCCTTTTCCCAGTGGCAGCCACCCTGTCTGAATCACCCATGTTGGCCTTTACCTCTACGATTATTTTTAAAGTAACTAAATGTTCCATGAGACTCCCCAAAGGATCAATAAGCTTCTGGAGGGCAGGGAAAATATCTTACTATATTCTTTATTCCCCTGACTTAGTCTGAACTCCCTACTAAAAACACAGTCTGTGCCAACAGCTATGCAGCAGATTATTTGGGATGGACTCCAAGAATAGGGGTGAAGGGAGACAGAAACACAGGAGTTGAGAAAATGAACATAAAGGTGCATTCATGGGCTGGTCACGGTGTGAAGAAGACACAGGTAAGTCTGATACATCCCCTCAGCAGCTAATGCTTACAGTAGGTATGCTATAATTATTAGTGGAATTAATTCAAATACTTCCTCCTTGAGGCCTCTGCACATTAGCTGTGGTCATCCAGTTTCAGATCTGGAAAACTCAAAGCTTCCTCTTTAAACAAGTATAAGCCATCTTAAATCACTACACTAAAATGCCCTGAACTGTGAAAACAGCAAGATAATATGAACATGACTTTAGGTTTTTACATAGCATTCCTGTACACTAACTACATTATCCAAATAACCTTCTCCCCCAGCCTGAGGTAACACAATGACCACATCCAGAAATCAGAGGTTATCCAGCTCAAATGGTGATTAAATGGTGACCAAATAAAATGGCCTCTTCAACTCAATTCCACAAATGTTTACTGAGTCCCTATTATGCGCAACATGCTGCTATAGGTGCTGAAGAGACGTGACGAGTATGCCATGGCCCCTGACCTCAAGAAGCTTACCCTCCGACTGGGGACAGCCCAACTCACCACAGAGGCAGACAACAAGACAAGTCCCAGAGAAATAAGGAGTCCAAAGGGAGGGGGCGCCCATTCTATACGGGAATTGGGAATGGCTTCCTGAAGGGGAGGGCTTTCACCGGTCATTCCATCTGGAAGCATGCCCCCCGAAAGAGGCAGGAGAACAGGAAGAAGAAAGAAGGGTCCCAGCAGTGCCGTTTGGCTGGACAATGTCCTCACCTGAGTCCTCCCACACCTTTCTAGTCCAAGGTTTCCAAGTCCCATGGTTTCAAGATGTGTTATGTGGAGTCCCCAGAATGTCAGGGAACAGATGGACAATGATAGGACAGATGGGACAAGCACAGGGCTCGGGGGGTCCCCCTCCCACTTTAACTAGAGCAGCTGAGTTAGAACAAAACGAAGTCCACTTGTTAAGGAAGCAGTTAAAAGTAAAGATGACTCCTGGAGTCACGCATGCCCGTGTAGGAATGAGAGCCCTTCCCTACCACCAGCCGGCCAGGAGCAGGCCTTCGAGCCTTGCAGGGCCTTGGTTTCCTCACCCTCATCCTCCAGCAGCTCTCCAAATGTCTCCAACACTTCCTGCCACCTCAGAATTGTGAGGCGGCTCGAGGGGAACCTACTTAATATTTGCAAGACGGGTAGGGCCTTTGCTGATCGCGGTGGCCTGCCTCTGGCTAAAACGCACAGCACGCTGCCAAGTCCCAATACATTTCGTCACCTTCTTTTGACTTCTCATCCTCACATTAGAGGCTTGAGCTGTAAGATAAATGAAGCACGCTTCTTGGCTCCTCAGCCAGCAAAAACCATTTATCACACTGGCCAAGTGGGTGAGTGGCTATTTGCAGAATGGAATGCATGTTTTTGAGGAGTGTCCAAGTGAGTTCTCTCCTCTTCAATGAACAAGAGAAAAACCTCTGGTGTTACCAGCCTCACCTACCTCCCTAAAGATCCTAGAGTCACACAGCTGGAGATGATGGAGAGATGGTACTGCTGAATGTGTAGGGAGGGCAAAGTGGGGGCAAAGAGAAACTGCTGACACTTTCAACTGCAACTACTAGATTTTTTTTTTTTTAATTCAAATCCAGTAATTAAACAGTTAGTGAGGTGATTTTTGAAGATAAACTATTAGGAGATGAATATATCTTCCAGAGTATAACTGACCCAAAAGCATATGAAAATATCCTGTATGAGTTCATTCTTCCTGGGTACCTACTACTAGATTTATATACATTTGGGCCAAAACTGAAGATCAAGTATCAGTGAACAGCAGAAAAACATAACTACTGATGTTATAAATTTTGCATCCTTGATACTTTTAATCTAGAGATTTAATGTTTCTGGCTTTGTCATAAAATGCCAAAACTGTTAACTTCAACTACTTCTATAATTAGCACACACACATTACTTTTTTTTTTAAGATTTTTATTTTTATTGTTTTTGAGAGAGAGAGAGATACAGAGACAGAGACAGAGAGAAGGGGGAGAACCCAGAACAGTCTCCATAGTTGCACATCATCGGTTTTTCCACATAGTTTCATTCCATAGGTGGGTGGGGCTGCACAGGGCAGGAACTGGGCCGGGGTCTCATCCCGGTAAGAACTGAACTGGGGGAACTCCCCAGTTCAGCATATGGGTCTGCACTGGCTGGGGCCAGGATTCGATCCTCAGTCCCTGGGGCCGCAAAGTTAGCCTTTAACCCACTGAGCCATCCCGGCTTCCCCCACACACATTACTTTATTGAAGGGTATAATCAGATTGAAACTATTGATATAAGCACACATTTTTAGTGATAGAAAAGTAAATAAAAACGCAAACGATTACAGCATTCATGTGTTCTGCTCTTTTGCCTCCCAGGATTCTTTTAGTGTTCTATAATGTTTTATCCAAGGAAATGGTTGAAAGTCATTTTGGTCTCACTCTTTCTCTTTCTCTTTAATTTTCTACTCCAGAATTAACATCAACAAATCCAGAATGTTCCCTCAACCTTTTAACATTCGTCTTCTCTGATTCTATGCAAGCTGGCTTCTCCACAGCTGAGGCAAAAGCCACATTTAAAAAACAAACATTCCCCAGATCAAAAAACTACCAGAAAAAAATCCTATTTGTGAAGCAGTCCTGTATAACATAAAGTGAAATTTAATATATTAAATAATGATTAGAAGATGCCATATTCTTCAAGTTATGGGCAAAACTTTCATGCGCCTATCTTAGCTCAGGATGCTCTAGCAAAATACCACCGATTACACAATGAATATTTATTTTCAAGTCCAAGATGGAGGTTCGAGCAGGGTTCTGTTTGTAGTGAGACGTTTCTTCCCAAATGCAGATGGCCGCCTCCCAATGGCCTCCCCTCAGTGTGTGCACAGGGTCAAGTGAGCTCTCTGATGTCCTTCCTGTAAGGACACTAATCCTTTTGGATCAGGACCCCACCCTAATGACCTCATTTAACCATAAGTATGTCCTTACTCCAAATACAGACACACACTAGGGGTTTAGGCTTCAATATATGAATTTGGAGGAGGGATAGTGGGGACAGCAGATAGATTCAGCTCATAACAATACCTATGGATAAATTTATTATTCTCTGGAACTTAGGTAAGCTAGTACTCAGTCACTCAATATTTATTCAGTCCCTACTATATGCCAGGCATTTTCCTGATATGAAAGAAAAATGGAAGGTAAATGTTTGGAGGACGAGGAAGCATGACTAAGCATTCATGTCATAGCAATGACTGCCTCTCTTCTTCACACCTTTAATTTTGTATATTAACCTTTAAAGTGAGTTTACTGACTCTCAAAATGCTGCTTCTACACATTAAGTATGATTGATGCCTAAGGTGGAAGTAGTACAACTGAAATCAGTTTGTGTGTTCTTCCCAAGTTTTGATGCAAATCTGTATTATGAATTGTATTCTTGAACTTCCACCATTTATTTATCAAAAAAATGTTATTTCTTCAACCCGTTATTATTTTCAATTCTATAAGTCCTCAAGGGCCCAGACTTTGCCTTCCTCCATTGAAACCACAGCTACATAGTTCTCATACATAATGGACATTGATACAATTGTTGAATGAATAAGGAAACAACAATAACCATGCACAAAAATGTTAAATAAAATTGTTACAAATAAGCTCCTAAAATCCCATCATTATCTTTCCTACCATGTGCCTTCTTTTTCCTATAAATTAGCTTTCAAAATGGCATAGGAATTTTCCTTTTAATGAATAGATCAGAAATGATGTCAGATCCTTTGTGATTTTTGCTTAAGAATAAATTTTCATTCTTGCACTGGCATCATAAAAAACCACATTGCCCAAGTGGATGGTGTCTTCTCCATCTCAGGTCACATTTCTATCATCAGCGTGAGTCTTATGTTTCATTCAACAATTATTTATGAAGCTCCTAAAATTGTCCAGGCACTCTCCTAGACACAGAGACATATGGTGAGAGAAAGAAACAGACACAGTCCCTGCCCTTATGATGTTTACAATCAAGCAAAGGAAACAACAGGTCTAATACGTGCATGATTCCTAACTGCATTAAGTGTACTAAAGGAAAGGAACTCAGGCCTTTGAAAACTGAGATCAGGTAAGGATTCAAATGTCTTGCCATTGCCAATTAACTACAACTCCTCCATAACCACAATTTCTTTTTTTTTTTTAAGGTTTGTTTTTATTATTGTTGTTGTTTTTGACAGAGAGAGAGAGAGAGACAGAGAAAAGGGGGAGGGCCCAGAGCAGTCTCCATAGTTGACAGCATTAGTTTTCCATATAGTTTCACTGCACAGGTGGGTGTGGGGCTGGGCAGGGCAGGAACTGGGTTGGAAGCCTCCTGCATAGGTCCCGGCAAGAACTGAGCTGGGGGCACACCCCAGCTCAGCATATGGGTCCGCCGGGGCCGGGATTCAATCCTCGGGCCCCGGGGTTGCAAAGCAAGTGCTTAACCCACTGAGCCATCCCAGCTTCCCCCACAATTTCTTTATCCATCACCTCCAGAGTTTCCAGCTTACTCCCTCTAGTGACCCATCTCCAACAATCTTTGATCCCACTAAGATTTACAGTCCCACTGACCACATCACCTTTTTACCGTTCCTCAATCCACTTCTATCCTTTCTTTCCCCATATCCTTTGCTATGCCCTCCATCCCCACGCTCCTCTTTCACTTCTTCATACTCTCTTTTAGCAAACTCCTAGTGAACTCTAACCCTCTGCATTCTCCATGCTTCTGCCCATGCATCAGAACACTGCAAGAGAAAAACACAGGCATGCCCCACTAGTCTCGTGTTAAATGTGGCACACGCCTCCAGTCATCCCTTCATGCTCCTGCAAGGATATCCTATTTCCAAGTCCTCTCACTTGCTCAGGCGCCTAGACAACTGTTTCATATCTTTTGCTTTCTCTTCACCTCTCTGTCTCCTGCTTACCCATCCTCACTCTCAGGTAATGGTCTTGCATCTTGCAACACTGAGAACTGATAAAATTGATAGAAGTTCCATAAACTCCCACAACCTCATCTACCTACCAGCATGTATCTAAGTACCACACATCCTGCTTTGCCTCCCATGACTATACATGAACGGCTCATGCGCCTGTCTGATGCTGACTTGCGCACTAGATCCCCTCCCTATATGCCTATTCAATGACATCACTGCAAGAATTCTCCCCCTCTGACATCAGCAAATCTCCCTTCTCTATAATCATTCAAACATGCTGTTATTTCTCCCACCTTTAAAAATCCCCCTCCTAGACCCTCTTCTCACTCCAGCTAATTCTCTATTTCCCTACCACCTTTACAACACATCATCTTAAGAGGAGGTTTTTATGCTCACTCTTTCCAATATCTCTCCTTCCATCCTCTCAGGAACCTGCCGCAACCAGGCTTCTACTCCTCTTACCACCACAACCACCAAGGACCTCCAAATTGCCAAACCCAAAGGGCAAATTGCACTCCTCATTTCATTTGATCAACCAGCAATACTTGACACAGACCATTTCCTCCTCCTGGAAATTCTCTCCACTTGGTTTCTAGAACCCCGCTAACTCCAGGACATCGCTGACCCCTCTTTCTCAGTCTTCTTTCTCTTACGTTGCAGTGCTCCAAACCTCAGTCCTTGGGCCTTTAATCTTCTCTTACCTATTCCCTTGGGATCTCATCTAGTCACAGCTTTAAATACCATCTATGCTGATAACTCTGAAACTTATATCTCCAGTCAAGATCTCTCTGCCAAATTCCAGATACATATATCCAAGTGCCTACTTTGTAACAGACATCTTCAATTTAATATGCCCCAAATCAATACCCTAATCTCCCACAATCTGCTCTACACATCATGGTCCCTATCTTGGTTGGTGGCTACTCCATCCTTGGTTATACAACAACTCTGTAGAGTCCGCTTTCTCTTACACGCCCCCCCCCACTCACCCACCCAATTCATCCATAACTCCTATTCACCCTACCTTTAAAATATCTCCAGAATTCCAACCATTTCTCACCACCTCCATTGTCAACACCCTGGCCCAAGCCACCATCATCTTGTCTACATTGTGATAATAGACTCCTGACTGATCTCCCTGCTCTGCCATGTCCTTCCACTGTGTGCTGTCAACACAGCAATCAGAATGATCCCAATGGCTCCCCAGCTCAGAGTAAAGCCAATGACCTTACAATGGCCCTACATGAACACGTGCTCTGGCCTCACTCACTCAGTCCAGTCCATTCCACTGACTTCTCTCAATGTCATCCTCTTGGTGAGCCCTTCTCTGTTTTGACTATTTGAAATCACACACCAGTGCCCCCACTCCACACTCCCTATGCCCCTTACCCTATCCCATGTTTTCTCATCAACTCCAAAAACATTAGGGAATTTACTTACTCTGATTATTATCTCTCCACCAGCATGAAGGCTCAGCCGGGGCAGGGATTTTGTTTATTTTTAACTCATTTATCTCACCTAGAACAGTGCTTGGCACACTGTAAACACTCAATAAGCATACACTGAGTGAATACATTAAATGAGAGACACAGACATCATCACTAAATGGCCACAATTAAAATATGCAGTTTATCCAAGGGAGTGAAGATGGTGATGAATAGAAAGGACCACTGTTTTCCCATTAACAGGTTAGCATTTGTTAGCACATTGACACAAATGTTTTTATCAAATTATCTGATGGTTACTTTGGAAAGTGGTTTGAGGCTGAAAGAAGGCTCCAGATACCTGGTATCTTAAAGAGGGTTTAAGTATTTCTAAAAGTTTCCTATGACCTATCAACTACTCTAAAGAGTAAATAACTGTGAATTTGTATTCCCAAGGGAAATGAGGAGTGGGCATGGACCACCAACACCCTAAAATTCTTTTAAGTCTCATATTTTAGCTTTAAAAGTCATATACATTTATAATAACTAAGTGCACCAAGGACGATCCTGACTCTCTTACCATGTGATCTTGAGAAAGCCGCTCTGAGCCCATTTTCTCATCAATAACATGGCAATGCAAAGAGCTAGGGTCACTGTGAGAATCAGTAAGTTCATATGGATAAGGTACCCTGAACAATGTGCAGTACAGGGGCAGTACTCTCTAAGTGTTAACAATTATTATCTATAATGACAGAGTAAGAGTGATAGTTCTGTATAATCACAGCTTAACACTCATCTAGAATTGGTGGTTCCAATGAACTAGGCACAGGTATTGTTTTACATGGAAATAAATTGGATGAAAACAAAAACAGTTATATACATTTTGCAACTCTCTCTATAATATATCCATTTGCTTTAATATAAAAATATTAAAAATATTTAATAGTCTACTTACTTGGTTTCCCAATCAAAGTAAACTTCACAAACCATAAATCATGTTTGCCCTGGGCATCGTATCACATACTGCTAGGGAGTCAAGGAACCCCACTTTGAGAATCATGGGATAGTTTGGAACTACAGATAAAAACTACGAGCATGGGAAGCCGGGGTGGCTCAGTGGGTTAGGCGCTCACTTTGCAGCCCTGGGGACCGAGGATCGAATCCTGGCCCCGGCCCGTGCGGACCCATGTGCTGAACTGGGAGCTCCCCCAGTTCAATTCTCTCTCTGTCTCTGTCTCCGTATCTCTCTCTCTCTCTCTCTCTCTCTGTCAAAAATAAATAAAAATATATTTTAAAAAAAAAAACTATGAGCAAAGCAAAGCCAGATAGATGGAAGCATAAATACAAACTGGCCTATTTTACAATTTGACCTTGGCTGACCCTTAACTGAGCCTTTTTAAACGTCTCGTGAAAAGCCTCCCTTAAACTCTTTGTACATTCCTGGCTTTGCTTTCATAGTCTTCTGATGACCAAACACTACTTAGAGCAGCTGCATGTCCCATTTCTGTTTCCCTCCAACATCCTTTAGCAGCTCTAACTTGGAAGAAGTCGTTACAACTGATGAGAAAAATTAAGAAGGAGGGTGTTCTTAATGAAAATGATATCGATGGGCATTTCCATTTGATCTAAATAAAGCAAAGAAATAAAATGTTCTGTCCTTTAGATACAATCTTGGGGTGGAGGAGGGTGAGCTCAGACACTATGGTTTAGCCAGCTAGTTCTTCCCTTCCTGCACACTGATTCCTACTCTTAGCCCCTCTTTTCTCTCCTCCCTTCATGCTCTATGGTGCTGTAATGTTTGGACTAAAGGCCACATCAGGGGTTGGGGATAATGCTTTGCTGTGATGGGTTTAAGTCTGACTGACGCTTATTCAACAACATACTGTGCTTAAAGCCCATGAAGAGTTCTGACTTTCATCCCATGTTATGGGCTAAACTGTGTCCCCCCAAAACTCAGACATTGAAGTCCTAACCCCTGGCACCTCAGAATGGGACCATATTTAGAGACAGAGCCTTTAAAGAGGTAACTAGGTAAAAATGAGGTCATTGGACTGGGCCTGAATCCAGTCTGACGGGTGTCCTTATACAAGGAGAGTAGGACACAGACACACACAGAGGGAAGGCCATGTGAGGACAGAGAGGAGACAGCCATCGACAATCCAAAAATTTAGGACTCAGAAAAAACCAACCCTATTAGCATCCTGATCTCAGACTTCTAGCCTCCAGAATTGGGGAAAAAATACATTTCCCTGGTTTAAGCCAGCCAGTCTGTGGTACCTTGCTACAGCCACCCTAGCAAACAGTAATAATGAAGGTGAGGGTAGGGAGGGGTGGAGGTTGATGATGGTACCTAAATAGCAGAGCTAGAGCGGCAGGTGGAGAGAGAATAAAATTCTGGAAATCTGATTCTGTTTTTAGACCTAGAAAGGGTCCTGGTTTTCCTCCCTCACATCTACTGACATATGCTTGTACCTGGAGAGGACTTTCACCCCTTTTGCTGTCCCACGGGAGGCCTCGATCAGCCTTCCCTAAGTCACAGTGTGGAATACAGGGGAGGGAATGGGGCCCTTCATTCGTAACAGCAGGAGCCAGCGCATCCCAGCTCCAGTGAGCCTTCAGGCAGACAGAGGCTTTGCCAACTGCCCAAGGCCAGAGGAACACAACTCTTATTTCTTTTACATCCAACACTAGTCAAATTTCTGACCTAACTCAGACTCAGCTAAAACACTGGTAGCAAGAGCTCAAAAAATGCACAAATGTATTCTCAGGCGCATGTGGTAGCAGTGGAGAGCAGGGGATAAAGAAAGAAAAGAGTTTCTATTTTCATATCCAGTTGCCCCAAGTAAAGATGACTCTCTTCTTTCAACAGAAATTATGCAGAGAAATTAATTCTGTAAAGAACCCATTAATCCAATCACCCTTGTTTTCCTCAATTATAAGAGTTTACCAGAAAAAAAAAAACCACAAAATTCCAACATTAATACAGTCTTAGTAAAATCCGCCAATAAATCTTCAAAGAAAATCTGCCAGCAATGCTGTTGTTAAAGAAATAGAACCGGGGAAGCCGGGATAGCTCAGTGGGTTAAGCGCTCACTTTGCAGCCCCGGGGACCAAGGATCGAATCCCGGCCCTGGCCCGTGTGGACCCATATGCTGAACTGGAGAGTGCCCCCAGTTCAGTTCTCACCGGGGCAAGCCCCCGGCCCAGTTCCTGCCCTGTGCAGCCCCGCACCCACCTGTGGAATTAAACTATGTGGAAAAACCAATGATGTGCAACTATGGAGACTGCTCTGGGCCCTCCCTCTTCTCTCTGTCTCTGTCTCTGTATCTCTCTCTCTGTCAAAAACAATAAAAAATCTTTAAAAAAATTTTTTTTAAAGAAATAGAACAACATATTGCATGGTACAAATTCAAACACACCTCATTATTATACAAATTCAGGTTTCTTCCAAGTCAAATTTTTGTCCCCTAAAGCTGAGTGAAAGACAAATGATAGCACTAGTCCTTCATTCATCTCCACCTAGTGTTAAAAATTCACTCAGTCATTCAACCAACATTTACAGTGCACCTACTATGTGCTAGGCAGGATGAGAGAAATGGAGACAAACGAAATACAGTCCCTGCCTTCCAAGCATTCGTTATCAGGCAAGGTAGACAAATAAATCAATAGATTATAATGTAGCATGATACGTGTTACACTAAAGACAAAGTGAAAGAAGAGATGGAAACTAATAAAGGTGATGCTTGTTGTACATGGGATTCTGAAGAAACTAGAATTTTAACTTCCCAGAGAGCATAATGGCTTTAATGCTCTGCAATCTCCACTCAGTCTGACAATCTGTGTCCACTGCCTACTGTCCCTCATTCCCGTCCCACAGTTTATGTCACAACTGTGATTCAGTAGATCTAGACTGGTTTCTGTCTTCCAAAGTCCTTAGGAAAGATGTGCTGGCACCACCTGGGAAGCAAGAATATTTGTCTTGCCAAACTTGAAAGAAAACAGGGAAATGATAAATAAAGCAGCAAAGAAAACCAGCAAATGACATGAAGGGCTAATCTGAGTGTCGTTGTGTTCTAGATTTAACTGCTCCACAGAAGCATAGGTGTTGGGATAGCAGTGAGGATGCGCAGTGAGAATTCAGGCTATACTAGAGAGAGTTCTTGATGGCAGCTGCAGAGTCCTGGCCCCACTCCCCTCAGTCACTTAACTGGACACGTGTTATTTAATCCCATCAACATCAACTTTCTCGTCTGTGAAATGGAATCATACCATCTACTCTTCCTACCTCACAGGGAGCTTGGAAAATCAAAGGAGCTGTGATAAGTAAAAATACTCTTAAGTCTGAAAAACACTGTACAAATATAAGAGAGGGTTATAATTAACCTAGCCACCAAGCTGCCTTGAGACCGATTAAAATACACTGTACCCCCCTGGATCGAAAAAGTGTGAATATGGTTAAAAAATAGGGACAGCTACTCCCAAACAGAGACAGTTGGTGTGTGGGCAAACCCCCATAAGCATTTTCTATGCCAGGAAACCTGCATATGCTTAGAAACTAGCACGTTCTGTTGGTCTTATAGCAGCAACGTAGGAGAGCTTGCAAAATGAAATCTGCCACAGGCAACACCACTGCCAAAAACAACTGTCCCAACTCCCCCAAAATATATTGAACACCCAACCCCTACCAGTGGAATAAAATACACTCTGCGCTATTAGACAAAGGAACCCCATACAGAGGGAATACCCATGATCAATATAAATAGAGCCTCTAGCAAAGTGACCATGCTTTGAACATGGGCTGCTGTGAACTGAACGTTCGTGTCCCCCCAAAATTCACATGTTGAAATTTAATCCCCATTGAGATGGCATGAAGAGGAAGGGCCTCTGTAAAGTAAATAAGTTGTGAGAGTGAAGCTTCAAGAATGGATTGGTGTCTTTTCATGGGGCTAGAGAACTCTATGGCCCTTATGCCATGAGAGGAAACAGAACATGGCAGCCTATGAGCAGGAAGTGGGTTCAATGACTTCAGTAGACATCCAATCTGATGGCACCTTGATCTTGGCCTTCTCAGCCTCCAGAACTGTGAGGAATAAATGTTTCTTGGGTCAGCCACCCAGTCCACGGTATTGTTGTTATAGCAACCTAAGCAGCCTAAGACACTGACCTGTACACTCCAAAGCCTATGAGTCAAAAGCCCTTTTAATAAGAGTCCCCCATAGAAAAACTATTTCCACAGCCTGACAGATGATTCACAAAAATAGTACTTTTTCTATCTGATTACAGTAAATTTTCCAATACAATGAATGCTTTCTTTGGCTGAACCATTTAATAGTCATTCACCCTCTCTAATGAAACTACTAATTACAAAATCTCTGCATTGCAGGCAATAAAGAGGAGTTGCTAACCTCTTTGCAGGGCCTTAGTTCTGCCATCAAGTAGTAATTACTCTTCAATGGCCTTACCTCTTCTTCACTGATCTTCACCTCAAACATCCCAATCAAACCCACTAAGAACTGAAACTCACTCAAACATATAGGTAAGCATACAGTGAAGAAAGAGAGGGAGGGAGGGAGAAACTACTCTGGAACAAGGAGGAAAATCGAGGTAATAACAGGACCATAGGAAACCCTCATATTCACATTATTCTTTGGCACTAACTAATTCAGGAAGAGCAGGGCTTCAGCTCTCTGCACACTGGAAATGTAATTTTATTAACATAGTTATTAAAACTAAACTATCACAACAAAAATACCTGCTACTTAATAGAGTTAGATGTACCATAATAGGCCACATAAATGTTTATTTCCAGATAGCTATCTGTCACTTCTCAGTCTCTCCAGCTGCTGTCAGCAAACAAAACAGAAGGGAGCACTAAGACATCATGAGATATGTTTGTTTCAGGCTTGTTACCATTACAGCAAATTCCAAGGCATGAGAACCATCTGGGAGAAGCTACACCCTTTACACCCCAAGAACCAAGGGCATCTGCCCAACCTGTACCAGAGAAAACACAAATTAATCACTTCAACCATTTCCACTAAGGCTCTTTAAAGATTTATTTTTATTGTTTTTGAGAGAGAGAAAGAGAGAGAGAAAGAGAGAGAGAAAAAGAGAGAGAGAGATACAGAGACAGAGAGAAGCGGGAGGGCCCAGAGCAGTCTCCATAGTTGTACATCATCGGTTTTTCCACATAGTTTCATTCCACAGGTTGGTGCGGGGCTGCACAGGGCAGGAACTGGGCCGGGGTCTCGCCCCTGTGAGAACTGAACTGGGGCCACTCCCCAGTTCGGCATATGGGTCCACACGGGCCGGGGCCGGGATTCAATCCTCGGTCCCCAGGGCTGCAAAGTGAGCACCTAACCCACTGAGCCATCCTGGCTTCCCCCACTAAGGTTCTTTAAACAGCAGTGAGGTGTGTAGCTGAAGAAATCAATGTGTGACACATGAACACAGGCAAAAATAGATAAATAGATGAATAGATAAATAAATAAATAAAGGTAAAAATCTATTGTAACAGAAAGATTACATAAAACATGTTATTGTCATTCATTAATTAATTAATCAAGAGTTAGACAACAGGCAACAGATTGGGGGTAACTTTTGCCAAACCCAAATTAGATTCTAAAAAGCCAAAATATTTTTTTCCCAGATTTGCAGGTTACAAACTTAGAATTTGATGACTTATCTAACATGCCAAAGAAGGTATTTCAAAGGATTACTTTAATAACTTAGAAAAATACTCAAATCAAGCCTGTGGAAATTAATTTTTTCTCATTTCAAAAGATCCATGGAATGAAGTAAGAGCTTTGAGGGTGCTTAAATCATAATCCATCTACTTATAAAGTAGCCAGACTATTTAAAGGTATCTATTTAAGCAAACACCAACATGTATACATTCAGTTGATCACCCTTTAAAGTCCTTTAATGCTTTATCTCTGAGGTCTATATAACTATTCTATTACTCGAAAACACTTTGGAATGTTTCTTTGGAATAATTTTTACAATAGGTGTACTCACTTCGGCAGCACATATATTAAAATTAGAATAAGTTCATGAGCCACACAAGAAAATCAGCTTATTGTCATGCATTATATAACACATATATATACATGCAAACATAGTCAACCTCATTATATCTATAGAAGAATTCAGAGTGAATAGCCTAAAAAGAAATTCTATTTGGTTAAGTATGCTTTTGTGTACTTATGTTAGAATAAAGGTGTTTTGAACTTCTGTAAATTTATGTCAACTAAAATAACATAATCACATAATGATTAGGGAGCCAGATGGAATCAAGAATGTCAGGAAGGCTGATCAGTTCTCCTGCCCTGCCCACAAAATCCAGTCTGCTCTCTACTCCAAGCTAGTTATAGAAAATGCTAGCATCTCTCACACTTTACAAGAAGAAGAAATGGGTGTGTTCGCACTTATACAGAGTGCAGACTGAAAATGACCATTCAACCAAAAGATCCAAAGGGACCTTAAAAGTGGGCCTATCCAGGGGAAGCTGGGATGGCTCAGTGGGTTAAGTGCTCGCTTTGCAGCCCCGGGGTCTGAGGATTCAATCCCGGTCCCAGCCTGTGCAGATCCATATGCTGAACTGGGGTGTGTCCCCAGTTTGGTTCTCACCTAAGTGAGATTCCCATGTGGGAGGCCCCCGGTTCTCTAGCTCACAGGGGTGCACCTCCCATGCGGGAGGCCCCCTGCCCAGTTGCAGCCCTGTGTGGCCTCTACCCACCTGTGTAGAATGAAACTATGTCAAAAACTGCTGAAGTACAACTATGGAGACTGCTCTGGGCCCTCCCCTTCTCTCTGACTCTCTCTCTGTCTCTCTCTCTCTCTCTCTGTCAAAAACAGTAAAATAAGTCTAAAAAATAAAAGCAACTAGGGAAATGCAAATTAAAACCACAATGAGATACCACCTCACTCCTGTTAGAATGGCTATAATCAATAAGACAAGGAATAACAAATGTTTGAGAGGCTGTGGACAAAAAGGAACCCTCATACACTGCTGGTGGGAATGTAAATTGGTACAGACACTATGGAAAGTAGTATGGAGAGTCCTCAAAAAACTAGGAATGGAATTTTCGTATGACCCAGCCATCCCTCTTCTGGGTATCTATCCAAAAAACCTGAAAACCTTAATCCACAAAGATATACGCACCCCAATGTTCATCGCAGCAGTGTTCACAGTGGCCAAGTCATAGAAACAACCAAAGTGTCCTTTGATAGATGACTGGATAAAGAAGTTGTGGTACATTTATACAATGGAATACTATTCCGCAATAAGAAAAATGAAATACAGCAATTTGTGACAACTGAAAACATCTTATTAAGCAAAATATAAAACTGAAAGTAACAAAGAAACAAAAACTCATGGACACAGTCAATAGTTTAGTGGTTCCCTGAGGGTGTGGGGGGAGGTGGGTGGGAGAGATGGGGAGGGGGACATAGTGAGGGGGCATCAAATATACGGTGATAGAAAGACAGCTGACTCGGGGTGGTGAGCACATAATGCGATGTACAGATAATGTAGTGTAGAATTATATACCTGGAAACAATGTAATTGTTATCAACCAATGTCACCCCAATAATTTTAACAATTAAAAAAAATGGACCCATCCAATAATTTCCAATCCAGTCTTATTATAGAATACCTGGCCCACCCAAACACACTGAATTAGAAGTTATAAAGTTAGGATCTGAGAATCTGCATATTTTAAAGCTCTCAGGTAATTATAAGTGCAGCCTGAATTAAGACACCATTTTCATTTTACAGACAAAAGGTGTAAAATACAAAGTCAGTGGCCCCAGGTAAGTGGCAGAGCTGGAAGTAGGAGCCAATGCTTTGATTCAACTTAGCACAATGCTCTTTCAATGAAATGTCACCAATAACTATGATTAAGGACAATACACTTATACAGTTGATACACAGACAATGATAGTTTGCTATGGAACCACAACAGTGTAAATCAAGCTCCTGTGCCCAGTTAAGGAACAGGACATCACTGAGTATGCGAGCTCTATTCTGATCTGCATCCCTCTTTCATAGGCCTCAGCTGGTGGTTCTTTAACGAGAAATTGCTAGCCGTATTTAAGTCCATTCAGCAAGTTGACATTCACCTCAGACTCAGTTAATGTGCAAACTCTTAATCAGAGCCAGATATGTAAGAAAGTTAAAAGGTAAATATTTATAATGATGTTATAAAAGAATGTGACCAAAAAATATTCAAACCACCTAATAACTAAAATTTCATGTTAGAAATATATTCTTTTAGCTTAAAGCTTAGTCTCTGTATCTGTAGCAAGTTCCTCTGGGAAGCCCCAGGCATTGAGCTTCACTGGCCATTTACAATTGATCGTAAAGGAGCTACTCAAACTCTTTCCTGAGATGAAGAGCTATGACAGGAAGGAAGGTAGAGAAACGTTGTCATTGATAGAAATGGGATTCTATCAAGGGCTAAAAAAATTCTGGAGGAGGAGCCAGGGTTCTCCAAAAACAACTTCACAGCTTTCCCTAGATCCAGTTCTATTGTGGATGCTGCTATTTGGTCAAGGGAAGGGAAGGGAAGGGAAGGGAAGGGAAGGGAAGGCAGCCCATGCAAACCCCACATGCTGAACTTCAGTGCAACTGGTAACCGCCAAGATGGCTCAGCAGAAAAGGTTCTCACCTCCCATGCAGGAGGCCCCTGGTTCAGTTGCTGCCCCAGGCAGACCCACATCCACCTGGAATGAAATCATGTCACAACTAATGATGTACAACCATGGAGACTGCTCTGGGCCCTCCCCCTT